>CATIWO010191420.1:0-17200 GCA_949673435.1 Macaranga tanarius
TACAAATGAAATTACAACCGTTAGATTAGTTTTTATTTAATTACAACCATTGATTATCTTGGTGTATCAATACCTGTAAAATATATCAATGGTTACAATTAAATGACAATTAATCTAATGGCTAATAGTTTCATTTGTACCATAGAATGACTTATATATATATATACCCTAAACTTTTTTTAGGGATACTTATAATTTTGTACCATGTGGTTTCATCTTTTAAAAAAAAACTAGTCATGTGGTTTTTTTTTTTTGACATTTAAGTACCATGTGTTTCATATTTTTTTACACTTTAGTGCCCTTCTAACTAATATCATCATTATTTTATAAGAAAATATTAATATATTATTAAATTTCAATGATAAATTTATTCTATATATTATTTATGATCTATTTAACCAATTAGTTACCTTTAAAGATATTATAAATTTATTCTAAAATTTTTTTCTTTTTATTCATAAAAAAATTTGGGGAAAGTACATTTCTGTACCATGTGGTTTTAAGTTTTTACATATCTAACCATGTGGTTTTTTTAGTGACATTTAAAGGTCTGTGGTTTGATTTTACTTGTATTTTAGTACCCTACTTAGTAATATTATTAAAAATATATCATGTAATGATAAAATAATATGAATATTTAATAGTTAAATTATTTACTAAGTAGTATATCATTCAACAAACTAAAATATATTTACAAAAAATAAAAATAAGATGTATTTTTTATTTTATTAGGAATAAAAATAAAAAAAAAATTTAAAATAAATTTATGATATTTCTAAAAGTATCTAAATAGTCATATTGATGGTAAATCACATGTAAAACATTTTTATTAGTGAAAAATAGTGTTATATTAATATTTTATTAGAAAATAATGACAATATTAGTTGAGAGGGTATTAAAGTGTTAGAAAATTAAACCACGGACTTTTAAATGTCACGAAAAAAAATCACAGGGTTAGATGTATAAAAACTTGAAACCACAGGGTACAAAAATGTACTTTCCCCTAAAACTAAGATAAACTTAGGATCTTCGATCCGTAGACTCTCCGATACTTAAGTTAGAGAGAAATATATTCAAGATAATCTAATGAAGAGAAATATGAGACTATATATAGGTATATGAGAGACATATCTTTCCCTATTTGGATTAGTATCATGTGAGTTATAATTCATTACCAATTAAATCTCTTTATCCTTATTGAATATTGATTTTCCATGTGGATATAGAGTCCTCTTTGGACTTGGATCTTTGGGTTTGGGACATGATCTTTTCTCAGATTTATCAGAAGTCCCCCCCAATGGTATCAAATATTTATGTTCGACAGAAAATGGTTTTTCATTCCACCTCTTTGTCCAAGCAGAAAGTCATGAGTACTAAGATACTCATCAAATTTGTTGCAAATTTATTTCACTCGAATTACTTACGATTGTAGAATTTATTTCACTCGAATTATTTACGAGTGTAGAATTTATTTCACTCGAATTACTTACGAGTGTCGAATTTATTTCACTCGAATTATTTACGAGTATAGAATTTATTTCACTCGAATTACTTACAAGTGTAGAATTTATTTCACTCACATTACTTACGAGTGTAGAATTTATTTCACTATGAGTGTAGAATTTATTTCACTCGCATTACTTACGAGTGTAGAATTTATTTCACTCACATTACTTACGAGTGTAGAATTTATTTCACTATGAGTGTAGAATTAATTTCACTCGAATCACTTACGAGTGTAGAATTTATTTCACTCGAATCACTTACGAGTGTAGAATTTATTTCTTCATATTTTGAATTGCTTTCACTTTTCCTTCCCCCCCGAAGATGTTTGGATATTTATATCCATTATTCCATTACCTTTTTTGAGAGTTAAAACTCTTGGTTTTGACCTATACAGTTCATCGACCAATATTTTATTAAGCTGGACAACACCTTATCACTCCCTCAAGCATTTTTGCATCGATCAAGAGTAGATCTATAAGCATGAGTATGAGTATGTATTGTCTCTTTATTGCTCTGGCTTATTATCAATACTTCTAATCTGTGAGAAAATATTTGCCTTTCTTGGCAATATATCGATACACTTCCCTATACTATTTTGCAGAAAAAGCATACATAAGTGATGACAAGAATCGCTCATAGGCAGTCTTTACATTTTTTGACAATTCATGTCAACATAATCTCCAATAATAATAATATATATGCAATGTGCTTATTTATTTATTTATTTATTTTGCGCATAGTGGTGTATAATCATTTGATTGTCATTAAGCATGCAAACAAAATTTTGAATTAAGAGTTAAATAATTCTTTCGTACCTTAATACTCTTTGTTTCTTTGTCCACTACCAATAGCTGAACCATTTAATTCATTCGACTCCATTATTGATTTAATCTCTTACAATATACAGCTCCTCATAGTTAAATTAACTATTGTCATTAATGCCATAGATGCGGCCATGAGGGGATGCCAAAGTAGAATCACCTCTTACAGTTGTACCATTTAAAATTTTAAGGTGTAAGGCTTCAGCTAATGGTCCACTAGGTGGTGAACCCATCTATGAACAAATTTTTGTATCAATCATTTTATTCAAATGCCTGTTGATTTTGATCATAAAGCAATAGTTTTCAAGTTTCTCTTTTGCTAATCCTCACTTATTTGTTTCTATTTTTACTACTACTCCTTTTGTTCTAATCATCCGTTACAACCTTAACCTTACCACGAGTGATATTGGTAACGCTGGTGTTGCTCTAACCAATATATTGCATTTATATACTTCCAGACTCTTAAATTTATTTGCATCTTTGTGGTGACCAGTACTGGGTCCTTCACCTCCGAGATATCTTTGAATGGAACTACCAGACCAACGAGATTTGTTCAAAAAGAATTACAACTGGTACAATAGTAGAGAAGTGTGTTGCCAATTTAGATTGCAATATTATTATGGATTTGTTGTCTAAAGCCAACAACAATGGCACCATCAAGTACTCTAATACAGTGAATGATGAAGTTGATTTTAATATTTCAATAAGGCTCCAAAATTATTTTATTACCCATCCTGTCATGTGGTAAACAATTACAAGAAGACATGCGGATAGCTATGCCCTTGAGGTCAGTAGAAAATTATGAGTTTCATACAGGAAATAACGCCTTCTTTAACTTTATGGTCTCGATAAACGTGACAACAGCTCCTTTAAAAGAGTTCATGCAAGGCGAATATGCCCAAGAATTCTCTCTGATTAGATCATTGGATTGAGTCATCATATCAACGGTAGTCATCATTGCTGAATGAATCACCGCAGGGCTTCAGTCAGGATGTGCCTTTTTCAAGAGAGCTGCTAGTCCTACTACGTTCGGGCATGACATGGATGTGTCATACAGTATGTTAAAGTTCTTGAATATATCCTCACCATAATTGACATGACCCACTTCTACATTTTGAGGCCATGCAGCCAAGATTAAAGAACCAAGGGCTATAATATCAGGCTTCAAGACAGTTGGGGATATTAAGTATGGTCCTCTAGAGCTGAAGTGCACAACACTCGGGGCTAATTTAATACCGAGAGTAGTTATCTTGAACTCCATATTTGATCTTTTTTCCATATTTTGAGTTCATAAAAATTAATGAAAATTCGCTCCTTAAAAATTCTTCAAGGCCCTTAGAATCGGTTATGATATTTCCTTCACTGACGTTTTTAATGTCGCGAATGTTTATATATTGGTCCACTAAGATTTCATCAATACTTCCTTCACATACTATTATTTATCCCGCAACATCAACCAGGTTTCTGTCATCCAAACAATCTTGCTTATAGATAATTGGGACTTGTATAGGAGTAATATTTTCCCTCGATCACTAGCCCTAAATGGCTACAAGCACTTAACAAGTGAGTGAACGTCACATGATGAGGGACCACGCCTTCTCTAACCATGAGTTCAAGATGTTTTATAGCTTCTTTCCCATAACCATGAATCACATAGGACTACCAGCATAGTAGTCCATACTACTGCATCCAAGTTAACCATCTCTCTAAAGTCGTTGCGCTACAACCTTCTTTTTTTATATATATTCAGCAAAAGGCCATATATATATATATTTTTAAATGTATGAGCTTGTAACCATAAAATACTTATAACTTTTCCCTACTTTATCACCTGTTGAGGTTAAAGATTATTCATGCATTTACGTGCATAGTCATATATGAATTTTGGTAAAATGGATTCTTATATTCTTGGAAGCATCAAGATTCAAAGTGCAGCTTCCTAGTACTTGAACTACACATCCCATGAATAACTTCGGAAAAGGTCTGACATGAGATTCATTAAAAACTCCAAGAATATCTTCGATAACATATAGAAACCCATATCTTTTCTTTCAAGAGAGTGCCATTATATTTTCTACAGTGAAGTACTTCAAGGTACTCGGTGGTTAAAGTTCTATAGTACAATTTTCAGGTAAGTTCCAAAATATATCCATGGTAGCATTAGCTTCATTTGATGCAACATACAAAGGCTTTATCAATAATGGATAATTTCCTTACTGCTACTATATTTAGTTTTATAGCCTCATTTATTTGCAAGAAGTTTAGACAAAAACCCACCATTCAAGCTGCCTCTATTTTCTTTTTTGGCGCAATTGTCCTAAACACACCATTTACTGTTTTTATAGTCGTCAAGCTCCCATACTTATAGAAATATGTGACAGCTTCTGTCGATTTTAGTGAATTAATAAAAATGAATTTTGCCTTAATTTTCTTCAATGCGTTCTATGATACATCTATGCAATTCAGATGGCAGATTAATAGTGCCCACTTCATTAGGTTTGTTGTATGGATCATATGCATGAATTTTTGTATAAGATAACCCATAAAGCATTCTATTGCTAGCAACAATTTCACTAGTGTTTGGCCATGACAGGTGCAATTCACCCAAACTCCTCTCTCTGAACAAAAACATGATAATTTTTCATAATGAACTAATACTACCTTAAATCATGGATCACGATAGTTACGACAGGTAAAACTGATATTTCTTTTATACGTTGATGTTGGTGGTGGTGGGGGCGCAACCTATTGCTTGGTAAGTGGATTACAAACATAGAATAATTTTATTGAGTAGCTCTCACATAAGAGTAAGCCATTGTAAGAACATAGTAGATATAGTTTTTTAGTAGCTTTTTTTGGTAGGAAACTGAAAGAAAGCTGGAAGATTTTACAAGGTGTAGAAGATTTAGTGCCAAAATCAACCACTCTAATATTGTCAAAATCATATTGGCAGTTTGTAACAAAATTGACATAATTAAGCAATGTAATATCGTCAAAATTGCATTTATGAGTATAAACTAGAGCATTCCGGTAGATGGGTTTGTGAAGCATGTACTTTTGAGTAAAACTTTCATAAAAACCAACTTCTAGAGACTAATTTGCAACGACAGACAGAAAGGCATTCTGATGAGAATTTCAATCAATCAGATCATATACAATATCATTGAAATTAGATCAATTGATGGATCTTGATTCCTTCTTTTTGTCATTATGCAGATGATTTGTAGGAGTACCATCATTGATGCGCAAGCTAACATCCATCATTTATTTGTAAAAACTGCTGGCCAGATGCTCATTGCTCAGACTATAATGGGATTTATTCTTAGAGCTCAGTTGAAATCAACAAACATAATGCCAAAAAATTATACTCCGACAGTGCTAATCTTAATATGTGTATTTGTTTCCGGGTTCGCATGGTTATGGGGTCTTTTAGGATGGCTAATTCCAAGTAAAATTTTTCACAGATGGCGCTAATTGATGAATGTGAACTTTCCTTTTGAACCTATAAATACAAGAAAACTAAGATAAACCTAGGATCTTTGATCCGTAGGCTCTCCGATGCTTAAGTTAGAGAGAAATATATTCAAGATAATCTTATAAAGAGAAATATGAGCTTATATATAGGTATATGAGAGACATACCTTTTTCTTATTTGGATTAGTATCATGTGAGTCCTAATTCATTACTAATTAGATCTCTTTATCCTTATTGAATATTGATTTCCTATATGGACATAGAGTCCTCTTTGGACTTGGATATTTAGGTTTGGGACATGATCTTTTCTTAGATTTATCAAAGCCTACAAGTACAAGAAAATTCAGATAAACCTAGGATCTTTGATCCGTAGGCTCTCCGATTCTTAAGTTAAAGAGAAATATATTCAAGATAATTTAATAATGAGAAATATAAGCCTTTATATAGGCATCAAAGAAATATACCTGATCCAACTCGAATTGGTATATTGAGAATCCTTGTCCTTTACTAATTAAGTGACTTTATCCTTATCATATAATAATTCCATATGGACATAAAGTCCTCTTTGGGCTTGAACTTCTGAGTTAAGGCCCATACAGGCCTTTTAGGACTATCAAAAGTCCCCCCCTAATAGTATCGAATATTTATGTTCATTTATTTTAAACTTTGAAAGGTTTGTTTATTTTAAACCTTGAGAGGTTCGTTTATTTTGAACCTTGAGAGGTTTATTTATTTTTAACCTTGAAAGGTTCGTTTATTTTAAACCTTGAGAGGTTCATTTATTTTGAACCTTGAAAGGTTCATTTATTTTGAACCTTAAAAGGTTTATTTTGAACATTGAAAGGTTTATTTTGAATCTTGAGAAGTTTGTTTATTTTGAACTTTGAGAGGTTCATTTATTTTAAATCTTGAGAGGTTTTTTTATTTTGAACCTTGAGAGATTCGTTTATTTTGAACCTTCAAAGGTTCGTTTATTTTGATCCTTCAGAGATTCGTCTCTTTGAGCCTTGAAAGATTCATTTATTTTGAACCTTGAAAGGTTTATTTTGAACCTTGAGAGGTTCATTTATTTTGAACCTTGATAGGTTCGTTTATTTTGAATCTTGAAAGGTTTATTTATTTTAAACCTTGAGAGATTTATTTATTTTGAACCTTCAAAGATTCATCTCTTTGAACCTTGAGAGATTCATTTATTTTGAGGTTCGTTTCTTTGAACCTTTAGAGGTTCATTTTCATTCTTGGTCATTTATGGGGTGATTATGTGTCCTCATAACCACTCGCGTCTTTTTATTTTTTGAGGCATCGTTTCGTATTCCTTATTCCCCAAATGCCCCTCTGTATAAGACATAAATTTCATAACCGCTGAGGGTATACGAGGGATGATAAAGATTTCTCCTCTATAAATTTCTCCATTTATCATTTTTGTTTCAAAAATATTTTTTAATAAAATTCTCTCTCTAAAGTTCCTTGCCTTCTCTCTAGGATTGTTTGGCAGTAAGAAGCTTAAGTTTTGTAGTTTCTGAAGCTTCAAGGGTCATTTTCTTTCCCTTTTTTGCTCACTTTGATCTTTATTTTAGTTATTTTTGTGAAATATTTTGTTATGGCTCCTAGATTACCTCTAGATACATCTGAGTTTCCTCCTCATCTTCATAAAAGAGTTATCCATATGTGTAGGAATAAATATAATATTCCTAAATAATATAAATTATTTACAGCAGCTTTTTATATTGGGGCTCATCACAATCCTAATAAAGAGGGTAACCGAAATAGGATTGTCATTTATGTAGATCAATTAGAGGGAGGCCTTCGGTTTCCCCTAGATCATTTTTTGAAATTATTCTTTCATACGTATAATATAGCTCCGGGTCAATTACACCCAAATGGGTAGCGATTCCTTACTGATTTTTGTGAACTTATTTATTCGCAAGGTCGCAAACCTTCAGTTCAAATGCATAGGTATATATTTTTCTTAATAAAAAAGAAAGGTGATCTTACCTATTCGATGTCTAGCATCCTTAGGTTCAGTTTGTTCAAAAAATTAGTTGACATTAACCGAGCCTGGAGGAATCAGTTTTTTATTATTTAACATGAGACTGACTTCCTTCAAGTGCCAGTAGTATAGGCGAACAAGGCCCAAGTTGTAAGACGATCACCCAAGTTTATAGAGGATGATCTATCTCTTCTTGCTGAGCTTCACTCTCGATGTTCCATGGTGGAGCCTTCCGCTAACATTTATGTTGAGAAGTTTGTTTATAGATAAGAGCATCCAGCAGATGCTGGTTTATATGAGATTATTAGTGGAGTTCTCGAGTTTGGAGGTATTTTTCTAACTCTTCTTTTGTACTTTTTATAGATGGCCGATATCCTTGATGATTTTATAGAGGTATTGACGATATTATAGATGAGACACTTGCCCCTAAAGATCTAGATACTCATCCTCTTAGTGTAGAGGACTACGACATTTAGGTTTTCCCCAGGGCTAACGTAGAGCCCGAGCCTACTGATAAATAAAAGGGCAAACATTTAAGGGGTTCAGAAGACACTTATGAACCTGCTATTGATGGTGGTGAGATTCTTTTCAAACACCCCAGGTTGGAGGGATGTCCAAACCCGGTGCCTTGGATGGAAAAGAGAGTTAAGGATCCGAGTATCCTCAACCTGGTGGTTTGAGGCCATCTTTCTGAATGCCTAAGGCTGAGGAAAGATATGGCCAGGTGGGAGTCTATGGATGAGAATGATCTCAAAAGTCAAGTGTTTTTGAGTCTAATAGAGGTAATCATTTTATACTAAATACGCTCGCTTAATATTTATTACAAGCTTGGTTTTGAAGTTAAGTCCTTTCAATCCTTTGGCAGGCTGCCTAAGGGATTTTACGGATGGATAACATTTGCTATATTCATAAAAGCGAATGCAGCCTTACTGATCAAAAAATAAATGAGCTGAAAATTGAGCACGAAGGTGAGCTCAGAAGAGCCAAAGAGATTTTTGACACTGCTGGTGCTGAGAGAGACAGTGCTTTATCAAGCCTAGAGCAAGAGAAGAAAGACAATGTGGAACTATAGAGCTCTATTTTTTGGTTAAGTTCAACCATTGCCAATCAAGATAAGACGATTGCTGCTCGAGATAAAGAGATTCGTCAATTAAAAAAGGCTCATGTGAGCGAGAAAAAGGTTTTTCAAGGCTTTACTACTGATTTTGTGTATTCTTTGAAATCTGAGTGTCAACGATTTTTAATTCAGCAGCATCCTGGTCTTGAATTCACCCCAATTAACAAGAGTTCTATTTGACAATTGGGTGAAGTGGTTTAAAGGGAAATATCAGTGATGGGTTCCAAAGAAAGCCAATCATCTGTTAACACCGAGATGGTGAACCTGGCTCTAGAAACTCTTCCTCTTACTTTAGAGCTTGCATATATTGCTAGAGATCCTTATATTGGAGCAAGCGATATTCGAGTCTCTCCACCTCTGAACGATAGTTAGGTTATGAATTCTTTTTTGATGTATGCCTCTGAAAGGTTGTTTTGTGAAGAACTATTTATTTTGAATGTTTATTAATGAAAATCTTTTTGGTTTCCATCATTCATCATTACTCATTCTCTTATTCTTTTTACGAATATCAAGGATTCGTTTATGTTATTTCTTGCGAGTATCTGAGTTTCGCATGTTTCATACTTCAGCTATTAGGGCTTGTGGTACTAGTATTAAAGACTTGCCTTTGTATGGATTCATTTGTTTAAAGAATCATTTTTATTTATACGAGTATTTAGAACTCGTTTATTCGTGCATGTCAGGCTCTCGTTTATTTGTACGAGTACTTAAGTTTCATTTGATTATGAGTACTTAGGACTCATATTTTATTTATACGAGTGATTAAACTCATTTTTTTACTTGTCTTTTATTTATATGAGTGATTAGACTAGTTTATTTATGAGTATTAAGGACTCGTCTTTTGTTTGTATCAGTGATTAAGACTTGCTTATTTTATGAGTATTATAGACTCATCTTTTATTTGTACGAGTGATTGAGACTCATTTGTTTTATAAAAAATAATACTTTTATTGCTCAAGTATTTGAGATATTCATTTATATGAGTGATTAAAACTCATTATTATAAGTTTTATCGAGTTTGCTTTCTCGATTATTCCAAACATCTACTGGTAATATTTTCTCAAGTTTTCTATATTCAAATATCTTGGAATGGTATTCCCCTGTATGTCCTTGAGTCAATATACTCCCTTATTAGTTGCTTCAGTGACCTAATATGGGCCTTCCCAATTGGGTTCCAGCTTTCCCGTTCCTACGTTTCCTTTTCCTATTTCTGCCTTTCGTAGGACCAAATCTTCAACATTGAAAGCCCTTGATTGGACTTTTTTATTGTGATAGCTAGCGACCTATTATCGTCTGGCTTCGGCTATGGCTGTAGCATGTTCTCTTCTTTCTTCCAGTATATCTAAAGATATCCTACAATTGTTTTTTTTCTCTGACTCATTCAAGTCTTTATAGACCCTATACGGAGGAGACCCTATCTCAACTGGTATTACTGCATCCATTCCGTATGCTAATCGAAAAGGTAATTTTCCCATTGCACTTCTAAGAGTAGTGCGGTATGCCCAGATGACATTGTATAGCTCATCTGCCCAATCTCTTTTTTGTTATCAAGACGCTTTTTGATGCCTTGTAATATAGTTCAATTGGTTACCTCCATTTGTCTGTTAGTCTGTGGATGAGCTATAGAGGTGAATCACAATTTTATATTGAGATCAGAACAAAATTGCCTGAACTTCACATTGTCAAATTGTTTCCCATTATTTGTAATAAGTGTGTAAGGGATTCTGAATCTATATATGACTTCTTTCCAAAAGAAGCTATGGATCATTGCTTCAGTTATTGTTGGAACTGCCTCAACTTCAATCCATTTAGTAAAATGATCTATTGCAATGATAATGAATTTTCTCTGCCCTAATGCCAAAGGGAAAGGTTCGAGTATATCCATTCCCCAAATAACAAAAGGCTATGGGCTTCCAATCGGATTCTGTATATGAGCAGGTAAGTGTGTCAACTGTGAATATTTTTGACATTTGTCATAATTTTATGCTAGCTTTTGAGCATCTTGTGACATCGTAGGCCAATAATAACCTTGTAAAAGAGCTTTCTTGACTAGCATAGCCTGAGCTTCGTGAGCTCCACATATACCTTCGTGTATTTCTCTGAGGATATAATTACCTTCTTCTGGTGAGACACACTTGCTCCATAGATGACTAAATGACCTTTGGTATAAATTCCCATCCTGGAATGAATATTGAACTGCTTTTATTCAAATTTTCTTTGCTTAATTCTTATCATCAGGCAGTTTTCTTAATTCTAAAAATTCGGCAATAGGTTTCATCCATTCAGCTATCTCACAAGTAGTGAAGACTTCATTTTCCTTTATAGATGGCTTAACGAGTTCCTCTTTAAGGTTAAGATTTTGGAACATAGGTTTATTTTTCGCTGTAGACTTGGTTATTATGTCAGCTTTGTTTTTAGTTCTTAGAATTTGGACTAAATTCCACTATCCGCCGTTTTCTTCCAACCTTCGTAGAAGTGATTCAGCTTTATCCAAATATTTAATCATATTCGGATTTTGTATTTCGAAGGTTCCTTTAAGCTGATTAACTATGAGCTAGGAATCGTAAAGTATTTGGAGACTTTCTACTCGTACTTCATTTGCCCATTTTAATCCTATGATCAAGACTTCATACTCTGCCGTATTATTTGTGGCCCTATAAGCTATTCTGACATCATATTAATTTTTATTTTTTCAGGCCCTATCAAGATTATTCCAGCACTTGACCCTTGTTATCCTGTTGTACCATCAATGTATATTCGCCATAAGGTTTTTTCATTACTGAACCCCTCAGTCTCTGTCATTTCTTGTATAAAATCAGACAACACTTGTGCTTTTATTACTGTTCGAGGTTCGTATGATATGTCATGTTCTCTCAATTGCACTGACTATTGGACGAGCCTTCCGAATGTCTCTGGTCTCTGTTGGATCTTTCTTAGAGGCTAGTTTATTCTTACCACTATCTTATGAGCTTGAAAATAGTGGTGGAGCTTCCTTGCTGTGTGCATTAGAGCTAATGCTAGTTTATCCATCTTAGGATAGCGGATTTCAGATCCTCTAAGGACCTTACTCACATAGTAAATTAGGTTTTGCTCTCTCTTATCATCTCTAACTAGCACTGATGCTAGCTATTTGTTGCCCACTGATAAGTAAAGGTATAGTGTTTCTCCTAGAGTTGGTCTACTTAATAAAGATAGAGAAGCTAAAAACCTTTTGATATCTTTGAATGTTGTTTGAAAATTAACATTCCATTCAAATTTCTTTACATTCTTCATTGCTCTGAAAAAGGAAGGCATTTTCTTGCTGAAAAGGACATGAACCTTCCTAATGCAGTTATTTGACCGTTCAATTTTTGTAACTCATTTAGTATTGTAGAAGGCTTCATATTGATGATTACTTCTATCTTTTCTGGGTTCACCTCAATTCCTGTTTGTGAGATCATAAAACCTAGGAATTTTCCTTCCTTCACCCTAAAAACACATTTGTCAGGGTTTAGTTTAACTTTATACAAATCGAGCTTTTTCAGGACTCGCTTTAAGTCAATAGAATAGTCTTCCACTATTTGGCTTTTGACAATCAAGTCATCCACATATACCTCAATAGTTTTGCTTATGTCTTCCTTGAAGATGAAATTCATAAACCTTTGGTATGTGGCTCCTACATTTTTGAGTCCGAAGGGCATTACATTGTAACAATATAACCCTTGATGAGTTATGAAGGATGTTTTTTCTTGGTCCTCCTTCTTTATAGGAATCTAATGATATCCTTGGGCAGTATCTATGAAGCAATACATTCCATGACAAGTAGTTGAATCCACTAGCTGATCAATAATTGGTAAAAAGTAATTGTCCTTTAGACATGCTTTATTCAAATCTGTGTAATCCATACACATCCGATACTTCTTATTCGGCTTTCGAACAAATACCACATTTGCTAGCCATTCAGGGTGTGAAACCTCTTGTATGAATCTTGCATCCAGTAGCTTTGTGGTTTCGGATGTTATAATTTTTTGCCTTTCTAATGCGAATTTTCTCTTCTTCTATATCACTGGCTTAATAGAGGGATCAACATTCAGGCTATGAGCCACTACATTCGGAACAATCCCTACTATTTTCGATACTTGAGTAGTAAAAGTGCCTTTGTGGCTTTGCAACAATCGTTCAATCTCCTTCTTCACTTGTTCGGGTATTTCTCCATAAATTTTTATCACTTTGTCATTTGTAAGCTTTACTTCATTTGGCTCTTCAACCAGTTCAAGCTTTACTCCTTACTTTTTGATATCCATATTAAATTCAATTGAAAAGGCTTCTAATTCATCATTGGTGGCAAGCTAGTAGCACTGCTTAGAAATTTCTTAATCTCCCTTAATTGTAATGACTCATCTTGAAATAGGAATTTTCATTATCAAGTATCTAATACTTGTTACTATATTTGTTTCCATTAGAATTGGTCTTCCAATAACTCTATTATAAGCCAACTGAGTATTAACTATATTGAACAAAGATTTTATTGAAGTGTGTTCTTCCGAATCTCGATCTCCGAACTCTATGTCCAATTCAACACTTCCTATTGGTTGAACCGTTCCTCTACAAAAGCTAGTTATTAGATTTGTGATTGGTTTTAATTCCACTGAAGAGCCTCCCATTGCTCGAAAGGCTTCATAAGTAAGAACATTAATCACACTCCTATCATCTACAACCATCCTTTTTACCAAGTAATTCTTGATATAAGTGCTAACTACGAGTGCATCATTGTAAGGTTATTTAACATGAAGTTCATCTTTCGGACCAATAGTAATTGTTGAAATAGACGAACTGGTTCTGACTATGCATATGTCTTTCCTTTATCTTTTCTTCTTTCCTCTTGATGTCGATTCGCCACCAATGATCATGTTTATTATTCCTGATACATCTTTACGAGTCATCTTTGAGTCCTCTTGATGGTCGTTCCAAGTATCTGAACTTCGCTGTCTTTTTAGAGCATCCTCAATGAATTTTTTCAAGGAACCTGCCCTTACCAATATTTTTATCTCAATTTTAAGATCTCGACATTCGTCTATTTTGTGGCCATGATCTCGATGATATCTATAATACTGATTCTCATCCCTCGTTCCAATAGAAAGTAGATTGAGCTTCTGAGGAGTTGGTATGTCTATTCCTTTCTGTCTGATCCACATTAAAATTTTTGATCTAGGGCCGTTGAGAGGAGCGTAGCTTTTATCATCATTCCTCTGCCTATTAGAACTATATTCCCTCTTCAGATCTTTTTTCTTATCTTTTTTTTTATCCCTTTCTCTTCGTTTTCCTTCTTCCGCATCTCTCTTCTATCTTCATCCAAGTCGATTAGCTTTATTGCTATAGCCATTGCTTTGGGAAAAGTTTAGGATTTTTTTGGTCATTATTTTATCTCTGAGCTTTTCCATCTTAGTACTGTACTTCAATGCATCTATGGCTACTTCATTACTTACATGCTCTATTTGCACAGCAATTTTGTTGAACCTATCGAGATAACTTCGAAGTGTCTCGTTATCATCTTGTTTATAAAGTCATAAATCATTGATACTTTTCTTAGGCGGAATGTTTGTTATGAACCGAGTCCTGAATTGTTCCACCAATTCTTCGAAGGTAGTTATGGAGTTCTTTAGGAGTCTATAGAACCATCTTTGAGCTGTATTTGTCAATGTTGTAAGAAATACACGACACATGATGGCATCATTGACATTCTGCAACATCATCTTGATTCAAAATATAGAAACATGAGCTATTGGATCACCAGTCCCATCATACTGGTCTAAAGGCGGAACCTTGAAGTTTAAAGGTGAGCGTTGTCATTATACTATTAATGAACGGAGTGCTTCCGTCTAGTATACATTCTTCTGTTTCATCAGGTCCAGTACGGACCCTATGCATTGACTCTCTTAAGTGACGATTAAAATCCATCCTATCTCTTATAGGATTTTCAGACTTTGCTTTGTGTTCTCTATTGGACTCATGTCATAGTTGACTTCTGTTTCTTTATGACTCACCATGCTCGCTGCAGAGTGGTAATCGTTCGAGTTATGGAGCAGTAATGTTTGTTCTAATGGGTGCTGTAGATATAAGAGTAAAGATTCCTGCCATAGGAATATCAACTACTGTCTCTTAAGTTAAATACGATAGTTACTGTTGCACCATGTGGAGCTGAGTTTTAAGACTATTAATTAATGCCTCCCTAAATAACAGTGGTAGATTCGGTGGAATAGGAGTCTGACTTATTCTAGCCATATCAGGTAAGTTTTGGAAAAGAACAGTCGGAACAGATCTTGATACATGCTAAAAAAGAGCATAATATGATGGAGACACTCCTCCGATTGTTATTACTGTCTGAGAATTATTTGGGGGTAAATTTAAGGATTCAGAGCCAAAGGGCTGTGAGAAGTTATCCCTTTGAGTTGTTGATGAAATGGCTTGAGTGAGAGCCACCGTGCTGGTGAATGTTCCTCCTTGAAGAGGCAGAGGCTCTGATATATTTGCCATATGTCAATAGTATCACATATTGATGTCTATATAAAGGCATTCAAAAAACCATGGTAATTTTGTAAAGGCATGTCAACCCATATAACCCAAACACACACACTCCACAATCAATGTAAGATTTCGAAGGACCAGCCCACTCCCTGGTCTAGGCATGCCAACCCATTATTATTGTGACACCCCTCCCCATCGACAACCCTGTCAGATAAATTCATAACACATACTGTCTTGCCTGGAGTACCGGCACGAAGAGGCGTCCCTTCTGCATCGAAACTAATCTAACATAACATCTAATCACCAAGAATTTATAATTATATAGATATAATATCATTCAACCAGAGCATGTAATAGATGGCAAGAACCAAGTGAACCCAACTGATATGAAATATGTACGTATATACTTATATACATATATAAATAGTGTTCTACATATGGGGAACATAGGGAAGAGGGCTACCTAAATATATACAAATCGATACACTAAAATGAACGGTATAACCCAACAACCCTACAAAAGTGGCATAACTTGTCCTAGGGAGTATTGCCATATCTACACTCAAAAGGGTAGTTACATCCCTATCACACATCCTATCTGGCAAAAAGAGAAAAGATGCAGAGTCTGGGGATGTCTATATCTAGGTCAAAGAGACCCAAATTCCTGAGGTAGTCTCATGCATTATGGAGATCACCATCAAGCAGCCATCCATAAAGTCTATCCTCTCCATATGTGTTTGATAATCCACCGCGATTAGCTCTAGTGAGACTCTGAATGAAAGGACAACATTCGTATCGTGGCAGATGAAGTATACCGTCTCAGTCTTTGTACCATTAACTTCATACGTCTGGGCCATCCAATGTACAACCATTTTATTACACTATATACATTGCTAAGCTGTGTGTAAAGAAAAATTTAAAATAAAAGAGTGGCGAGTATTTTTATAAGAAAATACCCAGTGAGCAGACTGAACACTACGTAACTCCTAAAAGAAAATAATAGAGTATGATATAAGCAACGTAAGGAGTGATGATAAATCAACCCATTTCAAATATTATTTTTGACCAAAGCCATTATAAACAACAATTTAAAACTAATGATTTCAATTAAAATCATATCAACTAATTTTACAAGTAAATTATATACCCTGTATAGATTTTTCAACAAGATAAACTATCTCTCAGAATCTAAGTTTGCTCAAACATTCAGCATATTAAATTAAATTACAAACAATTAAGTTAATCAATATCTGGTTAGGTTGCTATCAATGTGGTGGGTATTAGTCAGCACATTGAAGGTTCAAATCATGTATGCATACTGGTATAGAAAATCACTCGGATTAGCCCCAAAGGCTTTGACAAATCTCGAGCGCTGTCCCAAAGATAGTAATCATAAGTCTCATACCCGTAACCATCAATATACTATGTACCCCAGGTACAGGAAATAACAATCTCACGTGAGTTACTGTGTCCCGAACACAGTCTTACATCTCACCAAATCCTGCCATACCCTGAGTACGGTCTTACTACAACCTTTCCTTTTTAGTATATTCATATATTCACAAAATTATCATATTTCCAATGTAAACTATATTTTCAATCAAACAAAACTTAATGTAGTCATTATAATGTATATTTGGGCTAACAATTAAACAAAAGCACCTCAAAATGACTTTTTAGATCACCGAAACATTATTTTTATACAAAGGCACTGCCCCTGCACTCATTGAGGCACCGCTTGTTCTCCTTTGAATCACTAAGGCGTTGCCCTATTGATTAATGAGGCGT
>CATIWO010191446.1:0-13239 GCA_949673435.1 Macaranga tanarius
TGTGAAACATGTAGATCATGTGAAACATGTAGATCATGTGAAACATGTAGATCATGTGAAACATGTAGATCATGTGAAACATGTAGATCATGTGAAACATGTTGATCAGGTGAAACCTGTTGATCAGGTGAAACATAAATCATTTGTGAAACATATGATATAGATGAAACATAAATTATTTGTGAAACCTTTAGATTATGTGAAACACACATCATTTGCAAAACATATGATATAGATGAAACATAAATCATTTGTGAAACATTGATTTTATTATCTATGAAATAGATATAAAAAATTTGTCAATATATGATGAAAAATCAACATATGATACGAGATAAACATGATATATATAAAAATCATATGATATGTATTAGTTATATAATTTTGATCTAAAATAGAAACAATCATGATTTATATAGATATATTATAAACATTTATCATAATATGATTTAAAATACTTTTTTTATTTATAATCATATATATATATGAAAAATAACAACATGTTTAAAAAAAAGATGTATATTTTTAAATAATTTTATATACATCTATATAAAATATTTCATCGTAGAGAATATATATCTTCTGTTTTTGCTAAGATAATAATTCGATCTTTTTCATATTCATAATGTGTCTCATGTACAATATCTGTTTTTTTAAGTGGGTATTAACGAACAAATTTAATTTTGCCATCAACGACATCAAAAATTAAAACATATATCTTTTTCAAGAGACAGTTTATATTGACTGTATATATAAGATATTTCATTTTTATATATAAAAAGAAACATGATTTTATTATAATGTTTTGATAAAAAATGAGATTTATATACAGATCTTGTTAAAGTTACACAATCATATGTTCATACATATGTTTTGTATAATCAAAATAAAGATTTAACATATGATTACTATAATTTTCTAGATATTTGTTTTCTTTATCTACGTGAATACAATAAAGTATAGATGATGCGTAATTAATCATATCATAATAATATATTATTTTAAGAATATCATTCATAGTATATTGTTTATTTTTTTTATATAATAAAATCTTTGGTAGATACTTTTTATACATTATATACTTGTCTTTTAAATTATAATTATCATCTATAGCATACTTATCTAGATCATCTATGTCGTTAAAAATAATGTTGAATAATAAATCATCTTCATTACATTCTATTGATGCTACAATAGATTTCATTTGGAATTGAAATATTTCATCCAAATATTTTTGTTTGACAGAATTAAAACTATTTATATTTATAAATGATAAATTGTCTTGTGATATTATATCATCATATCCTTTATATTTAAATCCAACAATTATTTCTTCATCATTTTCAACATCTACATTCCATGAATGAGCAGACATAAAATCATTTATACAATATATGCGTATATATGCAAACATACATTTTTCCCATATATTTTTTATTCTTAAATATAAAATACTATTTTTAAGAATACATATATCCTTTGTTTTTATAATGATTTGAGTTTTTTCAATAATTGTATCATATACAACATCTGTTTTTTTAAGTAATATTTTAGGATATTCCCGAAGAAAATTAATTTTACCACATATGACAGCAAAACTAAAAGATATATCGTCTTTTGGAGCGTTTTCCATAATAAACATGTTTGTATATTTTCAGATATGATAGTTTTTTTCATAATTTTATATAGATCGTTCGCGAAACATACGATATAGATGAAACCTGTTGATCAGATGAAACCTGTTGATCAGGTGAAACCTGTTGATTGAGTGAAACATGTAGATCAGGTGAAACATGTAGATCAGGTGAAACCTGTTGATCAGATGAAACCTGTTGATCAGATGAAACCTGTTGATCAGGTGAAACATGTAGATCAGATGAAACACACATCATTTGTGAAACATATGATATAGATTGTTCGTGAAACACAGATTGTTTGTGAAACAAAAATCTTTTTATTTGTCTAAAGACAAATAACAGATAAAACCTGTTGATTGAGTGAAACCTGTTGATCAGGTGAAACCTTTAGATCAGGTGAAACACACATCATTTGTGAAACATGTAGATCAGATGAAATACACATCATTTGTGAAACCTTTAGATCAGGTGAAACATTGATTTTGTTATCTATGAAAAATATAAAAAAAAGTTTGACAATATATGTTATATATTTTTATACTTAGATTTTATCTGTATAAAAATTATACAATCATATATTCATACATATGCTTTGTATAATCAAAATAAAGATTTAACATATGATTACTATAATCTTCTGAGTATTCATCTACTTTATCTACGTGAATACAATAAAGTATAGATACAATGTAATTAATCTTATCATAATAATATGCCATTTTAAGAATATCATTCATGGTATGTTGTTTATCATTTGTATATAATAAAAGTTTTGGTAAATACTTTTTATACATTATATACTTGTCTTTTAAATCATCATTATCATCTATAGCATACTTATCTAATTCATCTTCAATGTCATCTATAGCATACTTATCTAGATTATCAATGTTGTTAAAAATAGTTTTGAACATTGATTCATTACATTCTATTGTTTTTACAATAGATTTCATTTGGTTTTGAAACAGCTTTTTCAAATATTTTTGTTTGACAGAATTAAAACTATCTATATTTATATTTATAAATGATAAATCATCCCATGATATTATATCATCATATCCTCTATATTTAAATCCAACAATTATTTCTTCATCATTTTCAACATCTACATTCCATGAATGAGCAGATATAAAACTATGTTTAGAATATATATTTGCATATGCAAACATACATTTTTCCCATATGTTTTTTATTCTTAAATATAAAATACTATTTTTAAGAATACATATATCTTTTGTCTTTATAAAGATTTGACCATTTTTATTAATTGTATCATATACAACATCTGTTTTTTTAAGTGATATTTTAGGATATTCACGAAGAAAATTAATTTTACCACATATAATAGCAAAACTAAAAGATATATTATCTTTTGGAACGTTTTCCATAATAAACATGTTGTATGTTCAAATATGATAGTTTTTTTCATATTTTCATATAGATCGTTCGTGAAACCTGTAGATCAGGTGAAACATGTTGATCAGGTGAAACATACGATATAGATTGTTCGTGAAACATACGATATAGATTGTTCGTGAAACACAGATCATTTGTGAAACACAGATCATTTGTGAAACACAGATCATTTGTGAAACATACGATATAGATTGTTCGTGAAACACAGATCTTTTTATTTGTCTAAAGACAAATAACAGATGAAACCTGTTGATCAAGTGAAACATACATCATTCGTAAAACATACGATATAGATTGTTTGTGAAACACAGATTATTCGTGAAACAAAAATCTTTTTATTTGTCTAAAGACAAATAACAGATAAAACCTGTTGATCGAGTGAAACATGTAGATCATGTGAAACATGTAGATCATGTGAAACATGTAGATCATGTGAAACATGTAGATCATGTGAAACCTGTTGATCGAGTGAAACATGTAGATCATGTGAAACATGTTGATCGAGTGAAACCTGTTGATCGAGTGAAACCTGTTGATCGAGTGAAACATATATTATAAATAAAACTTTACTATGATTAATTTTATAACATTTAATATCTTTTTTATAATATCATAAAATTCTTGAGATGTTTTTTCTAAAACAATATATAAAGATATTTGCTTTAAAAGAATATTTAATTCGATATATTGTTTTCTCATGAAACGTAAAGTATCAATTGTAATGTTTTCTCCAAGTTCTATCTTGTCTTTAAACAATAACTTAATATTTTTATCTAATTCATGTTTTAACTTATCTTCACGAATCATTGCAAATGATATATTATTCCATTGTAAATCACAGATTTTTTGATATGTAACTTGTGTTGCATGTATTATATCTTTATCTAAAACAGAATCATACATACATACATATGGTTTGAAAGAATTTTCATATACACCATTGTATTTCATCTTTAAATATTGACCTTCAAATTTATATAAAACATTATGTATGTGAAGATTGGAACGCATAAAGAAAATATTTTTAAATTCAGAAGGAAGAAAACATTGAAAATTAATTTCATTGTTTGAATCTAAATTTCTGTATATCATAGGATAAACTTCTATATTCTTTATACAACTCTCAATATAATTTATATATTGACTGTAGAATGTGGTTTTTTGATATTTATATATCCAACATCTGTGTTCATCACACATATTAAAAACAGGTGTGAAATATGAAGGATATATATCATAAAATTGTACATCTTCGTTTACACTTTTTGTATGAATAAAATTTAGCGTTGATAAGTCAGGAAAAGATTTTATTTCTTTGTTTGATCTAATGGTAAAGATATCATTTTTTATTATACCTAGACTGTATTTCACATCTTCTGTAGATAGATCATTATCAAGATAGGATATACAATCTTTCTTACCTTGATCTGTTTGTTTAAATAATACTTCTGGAAAAGATTTTACTAAATCTTCCATTGTTATAGAAGATATTTATTTATATCTATTTTTCATTTTTCATATTTATTATAAAAAAAACAAAGATTCTGTTATTATATCATTTACAATACCTAACATTTTTATAACAATATTACAAAGATTTGAAGATATATCTTCGTTTATAAATACAGACATTTGCTTTAAAAGTACATTTAAATCAACATATTGCTCTCTCAAAAAACGCAAATCATCAATTGTTATCTTTCTTTTAAATTCTTTCTTTTCTCTAAACAACATCTTAATTATATTTTGTAATTTAATTCTTTGTCTATCTACATTTTTATCATGAGAACAAGACATTTTATATGATATATCATCAAATATATCCCATTGTAAATTACACATTTTTTGGTATGTTACATTTGCTGCATGAAGAATGTCTTCATCTGAAACAGAAGCATTTAGATATATTTGTGGGTTTAGAGATTGTATATATACCATATCATGTGATGATATTGTTAAATAACTATTATCAAATTTATAAATTTTTTCAAATATATAATTGTTTTTAATATACATAAAGAATATATTTTCAAATTCTAATGGAAGAAAACATTGAAAAGTAATGGTATTATTATCTTTTGATGCTAGATAAATAGTTGTATTTTTTAGATGACATTCAATGTCTTCTGTATATAAAACTGTTATATCATTATGATTGTTTGTCCAACATTCATGTTTTTCACATATATCTATGTAAGGTGTATAATATGAAGGATATATATCATAAAACTGTACCTTTTCACATATATTTTTTGTATGAATAAAATTTAATGTTGATAAATCAGGAAAAGATTTTATTTCTTTGTTTGATCTAATGGTAAAGATACCATTTTTTATTATACCTAGACTGTATTTCACATCTTTTGTTGTTAAATTGTTCACAAGACAAGATATACAATCTTGTTTACCTTGATTTGTTGGTATTTCAAATAAATGATCATAATAGTTTTGTTGTTCTATCATTTTAGAAATAATATCTTTTTTTTCATTTTCCCATAAAATATATATCATCTATAAATTAAACGAAACAACATATCTATGAATAAAAGATAAACATGATTTATAAAAAAGATCATATGATATGCTTAGATCTAAAAACAAACATGATTTATATAGATATATTATAAAGATCTATCATAATATGATTTAAAACACTCGTTTCATTTATAATCATATATATATGAAAAACGTATATGGAAATGAAGTACAACAACATGTTTAAAAAAAGAAATGTATTTTTAAATAATTTTATATACATCTACAGTATTCATTATTGTATCATGTGTTATATGTTTTTTATGTGTTGTTATGTTTTTACATATGATTGATATTGGTGATCCATCGTAGAAATGTATTTGGTTTTGTATCTCTAACCCAGAAGCTGAGAATTTAGTAACAACAAAATATTTATCTTTATACGTTATAGGCAATATAGCCTTTGTTGTTATCTTACATCTTTGATTAGGATTGAGTGTTATATTTATATCTTCATATATGTCAGATAGAAAATATACAGTTGTATATCTTTGTTGTCCTTCATATATATGAAAAAGAGGCATATTTTCAGCACCTGTAGTATGAATAAATTTTAATGATAAAAGACTTGGAAAATAGTTTATCTCTCTATTTGAAGATATTGTAAAAACACCATTTTTAATTTTACCAATGCTAAAGAATGTATCTGCATTTTCTCTATATATTTCATCTATCAAAAAAGATATATGTCCTTTCTTTCCTATATCTGTGGATTCTCTATATACATAAGAAAACATGTTTATTTAAAAATATAATATTTCATTTTTATAAAATATATATTCTTAACACATCATACATGTTTTTTAAAAAATTAAAAATAATTAAACACATATTATGTAATATAACATTGTTTTGTATGTTTCCTGTAAACTTTGATCTATATTTGCTTATTTCGAATATAGCTGATATTATATATTGTGAACATGATCTAAAATAACATATATCGAAAAAATTTATATGTTTATTTAAAAACTGTCTTTTATCATATATCTTATTTAGATAATTACATGTATTATAGAAAAGATCTTTTTCTGTTAATTCATCGAGTATATTTAAATACACATGCCATATATTATTATTAATTTCATTAAATGTATGTATTCCAACTATTTGCAAATCTACATTTGATATATATTCAAAAAGATGAACATTTATTTTACCAAATAGATCACATGTAGATAGTTTAATAATATCATCTGATATGTTTTTAACTATTATTCTTATATAAGAATTATTATATGGATATATACTCAGATTACATGCAAGATTGGGTATATAACATTCAATTGTACTAAAAATTATTCTTTCAAATATTTTAGGAAGTTTACAATTTAATACAAGAAGAGTTGTTTCATTTGGTTGTATATGATAATCATATTTTAGATATAAAGCATTCAGTTGAATATTATTAGTTGTTCTATCATATTCGTAAAATTGAACATCGTTTATATTATTATTTGTATGTACAAAAGAAAGTGTTGATAAATCAGGAAATGTTCTTATAGGTTTATTTGATGATATAGTAAATATACCATTTTCAATTTTACCAAGATTAAAAAAGGTGTCGTATATAGAAATATTATTTATAAGATAAGACACATATCCTTTTTTACCTTGTGCTGTTGTAATATTATATTCATATTTATAAACCATTTTACAAGATTGGAAAAAAATATATATTTTTCAATTTATATATAACATCACGTTTTGATATATTTAAAACATATATCGACATACTAAAAAAACATTTATTTTTTATTAAAGTCTTTATATGATTCTTTTTTATAAAATAAAATAAAACAATGTTTTGATATTTAACACATGGTAAGCATCTTGTTTTTATTTGTCCAAAGACAAATAATATATCATCTTATCTTGTCAAAAGATCAACATACATCACATGTGAAACATACATTACATGTGAAACATACATCACATGTGAAACATATATCATATTCAAAACATTTTGTTTTATAAAAAGATCAACATACATTACATGTGAAACATATATCATCTTATCTTGTTAGAAGATCAATATACATCACATGTGAAACATATATCATATTCGAAACATCTTGTTTTATAAAAAGATCAACATACATCACATGTGAAACATATATCATATTCGAAACATCTTATCTTGTTAGAAGATCAACATATATCATATGTGAAACATATATCATCTTATCTTGTTAGAAGATCAACATATATCATATGTGAAACATCTTGTTTTATAAAAAGATCAACATACATCATATTCGAAACATTTTGTTTTATAAAAAGATTAACATATATCACATGTGAAACATATATCATCTTATCTTGTTAGAAGATCAACATATATCACATGTGAAACATCTTATTTTGTTAAAAGATCAACATACATCACATGTGAAACATATATCATCTTATATTGTTAGAAGATCAACATATATTACATGTGAAACATACATCACATGCGAAACATCTTATCTTGTTAGAAGATCAACATATATTACATGTGAAACATCTTGTTTTATAAAAAGATCAACATATATCACATGTGAAACATACATCACATATGAAATATATATCATCTTATCTTGTTAGAAGATCAACATACATCACACGTAAAACATCTTATCTTGTTAGAATATTAACATACATCATGTTCGGAACATAATGTTTTTATTTGTCTAAAGACAAATAATATATTACATGCGAAGCATATATCACACATCTTATCTTATCAAAAGATCAACATATATAATGCTTCTAAAACATTTATTTTATTTTTTCATTCAGATATGCATATAAATCTATTATATCATCAGACCATTTTATAAGTGTGTTTTTAGATATTCTATTGTCATCTAAATATATATATAAATTATATACATGTTGCATTAAAGCAAGATATGTTTTTCTTAATAAAAGAATATCAGATAATTGTATGTTTTTCTTCAAAATATCACATTTATCAATCAGATATGTTAAAATTATATCTTTTTTTTTAGTTTGAATATACATAGACTTTTTAATTATTTTATGAAAATCATTTTTACACATATTGTTTAATTCACATATCATATTATTTGCATTCTCATATAATATTTTATTATCCATAGGATATATTAATCTTATATTTAAACATCCAAAGATATCATTGGCTTTAATGTTAATTATATCATTTGATATATTTGTACATCTCACACTAAATTTTTCATAATCAGATATATAAATCTTAGAATCACATAAGATATTTGTATTTATACATGTGATATATCCAATAAATAAATTGTTAGTACATAGTGTACAATTAAATTTTATAGTTATAATTTCTTTAGGTTTTATAACATAGTCTTTATAAAGATATAAATCGTTTGTTGTTGTTTTGTCATGAATTGATGTTATGTCAAAAACGTCATAGAAACGAGTATTTATTACTATATCTTTTGTATGAATAAAAGTTAAGGTTGATAGATCAGGAAATGATTTTATTTCATGATTTGATGATATTGTAAATTTATTATTTTTGATAATACCTACACTATAAATTACATTTTCATTAGATAATGTGTTTTTAAGATATGACACACAACCATCATAACCTTGATCTGTTTCTTTCTCATACATATACATTTTATATGTATATCTGAAATTAAAAAAAAAATATATTTTTTTTCAATGTTTCATTTTTATCTATAAATTGTCATCATAAAACTTACATATATTTCAAGTTGATTATAATATTTTAATATATTTTCTTTGTAAGTTTTTATTATATCCATGTTTAATTCTTTATATGGTGTTGCAGACATAACATAAACGTTATAAATATGTGGTAAAAGTAAACTACGTTGTTGCTTTAAATTGCATATATCTGATATAGCTATTTTTTTTAATAATACTACATTTTGATTTAAACGTAAAAAATTTTCATGTATTTTAAATCTATATGAGATATAAGAATGTTCTTTTGAAAAACGAAAATAAACATTGTATAAATCTATAGCATCGTATATACGAACATCAAACAATTGATTGTACATATTAATAACAGTACAATCTAAAACATTTTTTTGAATATAATCATATTCTTCAACGTATAAATGACAAAACACAGTATTTTTATATATATAAACTTGTGTATTTGTTACGTTTTTACATAAAACACGAATATATATATTGTTATATCTATATATTTTATAGTTACACATTATGTCTGGTATGTCACATTTTATGTAAGCAAAGAATATTTTGTTAAAGATAGCTGGGAGATAACAGTTAAGTTTGATATCACGTGTATCGTTTGGTTCAATTATATAATCATGTATTGGATAAAGATAATTTAAATTTAAGAATTTATTTTTATCATTCTCTGTAAGCATATAATCTATGTTATTGTGATGATAATTATACAAGTGAGTTTGTGATATCTCAGTTATATAATTCTGTTTTGTATGAATAAAATCTAATTTAGAAAAGATACAAGGTTTGTATCGACAATTAGATGATATGGTAAACAATCTGTTATTTATGAAACCTAAAGAAAAGAATACATTTTTTTTTGAAATGTCTTTTACAAGATATGATATACAGCCATTTTTACCACAATCTGTTTTTTCTTTATGAGTGTAAAGCATAACATTCATTTTATCGACTAATAAAAATATTGTTTTTTTTCATTTATTACGTCATATGTTATTTTTCTAATAAAAGATTAAGTCTTTTGCAAAAATCAATAAACATATTTAAATATACTAAACAATTTGAAACCAAGTATGGACTATCATACATATTTTTAAACTCATTTATATACATGATTAGTTCTTTAAAAGCAATCAAATATTTAAAGAGAAATATAACATCGTCGATGTTCAACATTTTTTTTACATTTTTATTTTGCTCTATCTTGTTAATACATCTTTTTATTTTCCTAAATATGTCTTTTACAGCTATATGTTTTGTCTTACAACTTATAATATAAAATGTGCATATATATTCAACCCAATTTATATTTTTTATATCATTGTAAAGTAACATACATATTTGATCAATGTTGTTTTGACATACGTTGTGATATGGTCTAATCTTTAAATAACCTATTACATCCATATTATTTATAATAATTGGATCTATTTTTACATTCATAAGTTTAAGATTGTTTATGTTTTCTGAACATACTATATATGCTTTTGATGTTTTTACACGAAAATGTAAGATTGAATGTAAATAATCAGGTATAATAAATTGCAAATATGTTTTTACAATCTTTTTTGGTTCAAAGATGTAAGTATAATCATTAAAGAATATTATGTCTTTTGCCTTTAATGGAATCTTATCAGAGATTTGATTTGAAACAGCAACTAAATTTATATTTTTAATATTTATGTCTTTAAAAAATATAGTTGATGATAATCTGAGCCAATTATTTTTAACTGATATAATTGTATAAATCTCATTATCATTTTCAACATATGTATTTCTATCATAATATATACAATTTTTATTTTCTTGTTCATATGGCACAAAAAGCTTAAACATCATTAAAAATTTTTATATATCTTTTCATTTTTCCAAAAAAAAAGAATCATTATGTAAGATAGGATATACAATTGTAAATAATTCAACAAGATATTCATATATCACATCTAATTCAATATATAGAGATCTGTTTATATTTTTTATAAAACTATCTACTTTGGTAGATAAAAGATAGTCATATTTTATAAAAGATATAACATGTTTTTTTGTTAATTCTTCTAGAAAATGCACTTTTTTATTGTTAAACAGATATTCTATATATTTGATAATCATATCTATCTTATTAGGACAAAAGTCTTTATATACTTTTATCAAAGCTAGAAAAGAAACCCAATCAATTTTGTATAATTCTTTATAAAGTGTTATAGCTATATCAGTCATATCATCTGTGTCTATAGGATCATACATACGTATATTCAAGATTCCAATGTTTGATAGATTATTTAGGTCAATTTTTTCATTAGTTAAATTTTTACATTTAAATTCAAGTATCTGATCATTGTATATGTATATCTTTTGTGTATACGCAATATTAGAATTTGTATTTTCGAGATATGCAAAGAATAACTTTTTATATATTTTTGGAAATTTAATATTTATTTTAATTTTTTTTGTCTCATTTGGATTTAATATCGTATTATATTTTTCGTCAGTTTTATGCAACCATAAAAGAAGCGATTCTTCATCTATTGATTTTAATTCTTCAAATGCATTTTCTACCTTTAGTGAAGATATGAAAGAAAGACTTTTTACTTTTAAAACTAATGTTTGACTTTGTTCTTTTTGATATACATCTATATAAAATTTATTATCTTTGATAATACCTATACTATAAAATACATCTTTTTCTTCTAAAAATTCTGCATTTAGAAAATATAGGTGTGTTGCACTGTTATATAACAATATTTCATTAAATAACGACGACATGTCTGCAAAAAAATAAAATGTTTTTTCATTTTTTTACATCAAACATGAATGTTCATAAAAAAAGATTTAAATTGTATATAAAAAAGATGTTTATTTTATAAGATTTAATCTATGTTTTATCTTTCTTAAAAACATCTTTTGTTGATGTCTTACATCATTCTTCAATACTGATGCAAGTGTATCTAAAGATGAAAGTCATTTGTAGATTCATTCGATGTTATTATAAAAAACTCATCTTCTATCTTTCTTAGCATCTTTCGTTTTCAGATAAATCTGTCTTTAGATACAAGATATTATCTTTATTTCCTAGATCAGTTGGTGTCTTGTTTAAACATGATTGCTTATCTCAATCGTAGATTGACAACATTCTTGGATATCAATCGTAGATTGACAACATTTTTTAGATATCATCGTTTAATTCATTTATGAAATTAAAAAAAAACATAGTTTTATCATGTAATTCATCTTGTATTTTATCTATATCTTTTATTTTTTCGATAAATTGATAATATTGTAACATCTTAATTAATTGATATATACTTATATTTTTATATTTGTATGTGTTTTGACAAATTTTTCGCAATTGTTTATGTATTTTAACATCAGATAATTTAGAAATTATATCTTTTAAATTATCTGCTTCTATCAAATATGAATAATGTATATTAAATAAATTATCTATTTTTTGTTGTTTGTATGAATGTTCTCGTTTTATTATGATTTTTATATTAATTTGAGACTGATGATTATTTTCTTTAAAAACATAAAATATACAATTTTCATCTACAGGATTTAAAATAACAATATTTGGATTTAAAGATTCTGCTATAATAAATATAAAATCATTAAATAAATTGTTGTAAATTTTATATATATAATATATTCTATTGACATATATAAAATCATTTTTTCGACATCTAAATATATTTTCTTTACGTAATTCAATCTTGTTTAATTTATCTTCATATTCATCATGTTTTAGTGTAGATATGAATTTAAGTTTATCTAAAGATGGAAAGTTATCTATAGGTTCATTTGACGTTATTGTAAAAAATCTATCTTCTATCTTTCCTAAAGAATAGAATCTTTTACCATCAGATAAATCTGTCTTTAGATACAAGATATGATCTTTATCACCTAGATCAGTTGGTATTTCATGTTTATGTTCAAACATATTTTGATATATTGATCTACGATA
>CATIWO010191450.1:0-16764 GCA_949673435.1 Macaranga tanarius
TGATTATGAAATCTGGAACTGAGCCGGGAGGATAGTTCCAGTAATGGTCACATATGAAGATATAAATTATTAGATAGGCAAGCTGAGCCAGGCGTATAGCTACCCAATATATTTATGTGAGGATGTGAGAACTGGGACTGAACTGGGCGGATAGTCTCAGTATGTGACCACTTATGAGAAATGTGCATGTGAGGTGATTCCGATCGGATAACTAACAAGCATAAATATGAATTTTTGCATTGTATTTATATACATATGTTGAATGTGGATTAATGTGAGAATTGTAATTGTGAATTGAACATGAGAAGTATGGTTATGAATTGAATGTGAGGATTTTGTTGTGGTTTTCTTGGAATGGTGTAATTGAAGTATTGTGACACCAATACTCGATGTTTGATATTTGGATATCTTGTTATGGGATTGTGAATTGTGTCGTGAAGTATTGGGAATGTATGTAAAATGGATTTGTAGGTGGAAGACATGGGTCGAGACATGGGCATGTCTCGACCGTGTGGAAGGCAGGCGTGTGAAGCTCGACTTAAATATTGGTTGCGAGCAGACACTGGCGCTCGCCAGTCAATGTGCCTGCGAGTAGACACTGATGCTCACCAGTTTGGCCAGAGTCCTAAAGGGCCATGTATTTCTTTCCTAGTTAAATTAATTATATTCTATTAATTAGTTCTTGAGGAGAACTATATGTATACTTATCTTAATAATTGCTTATTGAGTCGCAAGCTCATTCCTTTACAAATTATGGTTTCAGGCTTGTTAGATAGAAAGCTTGAAGTGTGTTAGTCGTGAGCTCAGGTGGGTCAAAGGCAGGTTTAGTGTCGACATCTCTATCCTTATCATCATAGCATTTGAGCATTTTGTAATCAAGTTTTGTTGTATATATTAACATTATATAATACTTGTATAAAGTATTTTTAATATATCAAACAAAATTTTTTATTTATGTATAACTATCTTTTATTGAAATTTTTTTTCATATGTCACGTGTATGTTGTAATGTATGGACACTTGTGTGTGGTTCCTGGAGAGTGCTACATTAAGTAGTATCAGAGAAAAAATTAGATTCCCTCGGGACATGAGAACATATTACATTCATGGCATATTATGCATAAGTCATAGATGACATACAGTTGATATGCATTGCATATGTCAAGATGGAAGGACACCAAGCTTAAACCATCGGCCAAATGAGTCATCATAGTAAAATTTTAGACAAATACTTATGCATCCTTTATATGAGCTTGAATAAATTTTTATTTATAACCCCTCCATAAGATGTATGTTCTTGTATATTAGTGAATGGATTAAAAGATGAGAATAATCAGTTAAAAGCAAGTGGATAGCATTGTTGATGAAGAACTATGAAAAGATAAGAGAAGAAGGTGCAAAGATTTTTGTAGGTACTAGTGATTTTGCCATTGAAGAGTAATGGTCATAGAGTGCGGAAAGAATTCTAGATTGAATTAATAAGTACTGATGAAAAGAGAATTAGTTATACAGTGTCGTTATTTGAGCAAGATATGTGATATGATATGAAATAAATATATGGATTAAATGAGTGTGCCCTTTAGAATTATTAATGACATATTATATTGATGTGAAGGTGCAATATATGTATGAAGATTGATTATTATATGCGATATATATTTATGATGTGAAGATTAATGTGAATGTATTGTGATCTTGGTAATATTCATGTATTACTAATAATAGTATATTGGTGAGACTCAGTTAAATATAATTATAGTGTGGTGGATAACTAAGCCTAATAGAGATTGTTTTATAGAAGTGTAGTTATTTTATTGCAGGATTGACCCTACTTTAGTAGGGAGATGTGTATATTTTAGGAGAAGTTCTGCCAAATTTTTAGTAGATTCCTCGTAAATTGCACTTTTGTCATTAGGTTCTTATGATAAAGGCTTGTGCATAATGGATGAGTTATGATCTATAGGTTGTGATATAAAATGTTGATGATTGTATGGGTATGATACAAGTGGAATACTAAGTAACTACCATGTAAGGTTAATGTATGCATTATGTAATTGTGAAATATGGAAAAAACATATAACAGAGATCATAGAAGGCTTAAAAGTCAAAAAGGAATTACTAAATTTATGAGCAGTGTATCAGTTTCAATATATATGTAATAGTTGTGATAGAATCCACTCGAAAAAATTTTTAGGTCTTAGACTTAATGTTTGCTACTAGTGTAGTAAGTGGAGCATTTCTTTAGAGATTGTTTATTAAAGAAAACTGTTGAAAGATCTTAGCTAATTAAATAAAGCGGTACAAGAAAAGAAACATTCCAAATCAGTAGTGAACCAATTGGAAGCTAAGAGAATAAGAAAAAAGGAATTTGGTATTGTAATACAAATTAGACTTGATGATCATTTATATGGGTATACATTACGTATATATAGCACAATTGTATTATTAAGGATATGAAATATGTATTTCAATGCCGGCTGGAATGTTGTGATATTAAAATTAGTGATGAAATTTTATTTCAAGATAGTAGAACATTATAACTAATATATAGACTCTAACAGTCATTGAATTGGGAAGAAGCATAGTATGATTTCAGGAATTGATTAGGTATAAAACTATAGTATCATCATAGATTGATATATAAAGAAGGTGGGAATGGATAATTGGAGACAGAGAAAGATAGAGACAGTGATTAAAAGAGAGATTATGCATGCTAGTTGGATTTTAGTTGTAATTATATAATCTGTGATTGAAGATGAGTAAGAAGTTATTTAGATGATGATGTGTGATTACGTGTTGATGGTAGGTAAATGAAAATTGTGCATGTTTATTTAATTTCAACTACAATTATTTTCCATAGGGATTGAGATAGGCATGAAGCTTATTTACCCGATATTAAAGAATTGATAAAGATTAGTTCAAGGGTAATGGATGTACACATAATCAGAGAATTTCCTAATGTGTTTTAGATGAAATATCGGAATTACTTTTGCACCGAAGAATATATTGAAAATGGAATTATTCCAAAGGCTGTACCTATATGGATTACTTTGTACACATCAATAGAATTGGAAGAATTTTAAAAGGGTAGATTGTTTGAGGGAATAATTCTTCATGAGGGTCATCAATTCAGTCTATAAAAGAAAGGATAGTAGTATGAGGTAGGATAATAATTATAGGCAATCGAACAGTATTTTAATGAAGAATAATTATCCGTAATAGAGAAATGAATAGTTGCTTAATTAATTAAGAGATGCAATAATGTTTTAGAACTGAGATGTTAGCAATTTGGAATGATAAAACATTTTATTTTCAAGTATGGTACGTAAAACTAGAAATGAATGGTATGAATTTGTGATTATAGCATTTGGATTGATTGGTATACCAGATGCGCCTATATCATTAATGAGTAAGATTCTTCGATAGTATTTGAATATCGAGGTGAATAGTATTTTAGTAAGTGATTATTAGATTTAATGAATGAGATGCAAGGATATATTAATTTTATTAATAGAATATTAAACTTATTTAGGAATTGATATATTAAGAATTGTATGTGGACTAGGTATTGATTGTATGATAAACCAAGTGAGTATATTGTGAACTTAGTATTGTATATATGCTATTATTAATAGGAATGCACATGAATGATATAAACTCACATTGATAACAAAGGAAATGCGTGAATTCCACTTGTTCATTATCCTTGTGTGATAAGTATTTTGGATGAACTATATTATTTGAGTTGTGTTGTGGAATGCAATTATATTGGGTGTAAATGATGTTAATATGTTGATTAGCTTTGTGACCATCGACTATGTGAAATTGATTAAGTCGATTGGCTAAGTGTCCGTCAACAAGGCAAATGATATCAACAATGAGATTGAGATATGAAGTGGGAACTCTTGCATTTATGTGAATTATTATGAGATGCTATCTTTATTGTTGAGATAAATGCAATTATTAATTATAGCACTGAGATTTGAAATTTATATGATGTATACTCAATTGCTTATTGAATATATTTATATTTTTCTAGTATGAAATTGATGATTGGTGATGTTAGAAATGATGTAATGTAAATGCACCTATTTGACTATATATAATCCTATATATATGAGTTAATTGAGAGTACTAAATGTATCACAAAAGGGTGAATATATGAATATTACATAATGTGGGGGCATAGATATACTTTGAGCTTGCTTTGGAGCTTGCTCTAGCTAGCAATTGGGAGACATTAGGAAGTCTTATATCTATTGAAGTCAAATTGGTAAGCTTTGTTGTTGATTTTGATTGTTTTAAGTTGAGTTTGATTGTTGCAAATTTCAGGTATGTTTCCTCTGTTTTTCAGTCCTTTTGTTTTATCTATAACTTGAGCTATAGAGTTCTAATTTGAGTATGGTTGAACTCTTTGGAAACTTCAGCGAGTCTTCTAAAATGTTTATATTTTGTACTTAAACTGAATCTGCTGTTAGGAGGGTCGAATTAGGTTAGACATTTTATTGATCATACTAATGCCCTGTTCTATCCGACTTATTTCAAAAATCTATAATTAATTCTCTACATATGGTAATTATATAATTTCAGTTGAAAATTAAAGTAGACTTATACATGTAGAGTCTGTATAAAATTGGTAATTGTTGGATGTGTCTATAATGTTTAAGAGCATCATGAATCTTATGTATCAAATAGGACAGCAGTAGTATATAGGTTAATTTGTGAATTTTCTTATGTGTTAGTTATATGGTGATATCTAGAGTTTTAGAACTCCAAATTGAGCAAGGTCAGATGCTCTAAAAATATCAAAGAGTCTCCTACACTTTTATATTTTGAACTAGAGCTGATTTTACTGTTAAAATTGACTGGTGGGGCTAGACATTTTCTTGCTCTTGTTGTCAGCTCTGTTTTGTCTGGTTTGTATTAAAGATCCATAATTAATTCGATACATGTTCAAATTGAGTAATTCTAATTGGAATTAGAATTAAACTCAGATGACTAGCTTCAGTATTATTTTCATGACTTTTGGACTTGTGTATGAATTATTTGGATACATTGAACTTTAAGCATCTAGTTACCCTTTTGTGATTTTAGGGTAAATTGCTATGTTTGCTTGTTTAAATTGGCACATTATTGTATGTAGGAGTTGATAGAGCTAAAGAAGATCCTATTCAATAGGGGGAATTTTTATTTAAGAAGGAGTTGAAGGCTTGAGGTAAGTAATTATTAACATAATGCCTATATGTAGTGATTTTTAAGTAACTATAGAAATTTAACTATATTGATTGTGTATGCCATTTAAGTGGCAAGAATGATGAGTATATATATATATATATATATATATATATATATATATATATTGTTGAGAGACCATTGAATGGTCAATTGAGTATATGTTGTGATGAATTGTGATCAATGGCACATATGAATGCAAGCCACTTGAGGTGGCATGAAATTGTGAAATGTGCTGGCATGAAATTGTGAAATGTGCAAGCCACTTGAGGTGGTATGAAATTGTATAATATGCAAGCCACTTGAGGTGGTATGGTTATATATGTCTTACTGTGAGAATGAAGAATACATATGCATATTGATTGATGTGAGGATATGTGTGATAGTGGGGCTGAGCCAGGCGGATAGCCTCCACTAATTGTGAAATCTGGATCTGAGCTGGGTAGATAGTTCAAGTAGTAGTCACATTTGAAAATATGAATTGTGAAATGGGCAAGCTGAGTTGGGCGTATAGCTACCCAATATATTTATGTGAGGATGTAAGAACTGGGATTGAGCCGGGCGGATAGTCTCAATATGTGACCATTTATGAGAAATGCGCATGTGAGGTGATTCTGGCCGGATAACTAGTATTTATATACATATGTTGAATATGGATTAATGTGAGAATTGTAATTTTGAATTGAATATGAGAAGTATGGTTGTGAATTGAATGTGAGGATTTTGTTGTGGTTTGCTTGGAATAGTGTAATTGAAGTATTATGACACCAACAATCGATGTTTAATGTTTGGATATCTTGTTATGGGATTGTGAATTGTGTTGTGAAGTATTGGGATTGTATGTAAAATGGATTTGTAGGTGGAAGACATGGGTCGAGACATGGGCATGTCTCCGACCGTGTGAAAGATGGGCGTGTGAAGCTCGAGTTAAATGTTAGCTGCGAGCAGCCACTAGCACTCGCCAGTTTGGCCAGAGTCCTAATGGGCCATGTAGTTCTTTCCCAGTTAAATTAATTATATTCTATTAATTAGTTCTTGAGGAGAACTATATGTATGCTTATCTTAATAATTTCTTATTGAGTCGCAAGCTCATTCCTTTGCAAATTGTGGTTTCAGGCTTGTTAGATAGAAAGCTTGAAGTGAGTTAGTCGTGAGCTCAGGTGGGTCAAAGGCAGGCTTGGTATCGACATCTCCATCCTCATCATCATAGCATTTGGGCATTTTGTAATAAAGTTTAATTGTATATATTAACATTATGTAATACTTATATAAAGTATTTTCAATATATCAAACAAGAGTTTTTATTTATGTATACCTATCTTTCATTGAGAAAATTTTTCATATGTCACATGTATGTTGTAATGTATGGATACTTGTATGTGGTACCTGGAGGGTGCTACAATTAGAGTATAATAATAATAATAATAATAGGGTATTTTCTGTGATTATCAAAAGATTTAATTCTAAATTGGAAAATTATATATTTCGCCCTTTATATATTTCTTTAATATTATGCACCTGTATTTATTTATAAACAGCTGAATTTAAGTTTCCTTAATTTTTATATTTGTGAACATAGTAAGAAATTTTCAAAATTTGTCAAAATAAACTATTTAATTTACTCCTTTTAATTTTTAAATTTTCTGTAGATCCCAATACTTTTTATAAAAAATTATAAGATGATGCCTTTAAAATTATATAAGTATTAAATATTAAATATATTTTTAAAATTTTTAATCTATTTGTATCATTGATACTAAAAATCTGGTTATTATATTTATAACATTTGAAGTAACCTTCTGTAGGCGGTGTTTGTTTTTTAAACGGTGGATTGGATAGAGGGTCCAATGTGGCCCAAAAAAATAACGTTAAGGTCCAGTTGAGCTCAAAAAAAATAAAAAGGTCCAATATGAGATTTGGGCCAAAGTTTAGGGTCCAATTTGGCCCTTTTCCATTAAGTAAAAGATATAATAATATGTAAATATTAATTATAATATTAAGAAAAGGTGTTGTGATTATTTTTTAAGGATAGATTTATTTAATAATTTATTATGTAAAAACTCAATTGGCAATAAAATTTATGAAATTATTTATAAAAAGACTTAAATATTTTATTGGATAAAAACTTAAAAATTAAAGAACTTATTAGAGACATTAAGAAATTAAAAAAAAAATTAAATTGAATATTTTAATTTAAAAGGTAGGGGTGTTAACCTGTTCTTGCACTTTATTGACCTGTTGAATCTCATTGACATGTTCATGCACTTTACTATCATTTTATTTATCATTTTATAGTCAGTACTAATAACTTCAACATGTGCTAGTCTTAATGTACCAACAGCACCAGCAACACATACAGGTGCCAGAGTGAATTTACCAACAGCTTCGACAGCTTCAAATGGTGATAGAGTTAATGTTCCACAGACTAAGGGCAAACAGATAATGGAAGCTGGACCTAATTCGAACGCAAAAGGAAAATAACAAGTGCAAAAAGGAACTGGTTCAAGATATAGAGGAAAGAAGAAAGTGCAAGAACGTGGGTATAGATGTTATCATGATTCAGCAGCAAGCACTGTGACTTACAATGTAAGTTTTATAAATCCAAGTATTCATTTATTGAATGGCAATGCTGGTGGATGTGAAGTAATATTATGTATTTATTGCAACTTGGTTTGGTGAGTGAAAGAGTTGTTTTATCTGCACTTGTTATCAATGCTTCTGGTGGCATTAATAACAACCCAGATCCTCATGTCAAATTTCCAATTCCAAACGAAAGAGAATTGAGGGTAGTAAAAAGAAGGGCTTATTCTACCAATAATTCAGGAACAAGAAAGATAGCTTTTCTTGGTGATGGATTCGAAGTAAGATAGCCAAGCAACCTTCCTTTCAAACCACCTAGCTTACAATGGCAAGGCTCTCCATGTCTCATAATAAGATAGTTAGAGGGTGAAAGAGAGAAAATGGTTGGACAACTTCATAGAGGGGCAACATCAACCAAAATAGCATGAAGTCATTGATTGGAATTAGTTCTTATTCGAACTAGATTATATTTTGCTTATGAATCAAGTTCCTCAGGAACTACATACCTGACAAAATCAAACTTGTGATTTTCTTTGTATATTTTCCTTCATGACATATGATTCAATTTTTGTATATCATTGATTGCCTATGTTAGCAACAATGACTCATTCAATTTTTGTATATCATTGGTTGCCTATGTGAGCTGTTATGACTCTTATTATGGTAATATACATATAAGGCCAATAAATTTATGTTATGAATTATCTATTAAAATTGATTTGCTTTTACTTTTCTTAATGCATTGTGTTTATGAATCAAGGACCTCTCCTACTATTGCATGAATTGCTTCTGGTGGCATCATTTGCTCTAGTCCTTTTAATGCATTGTCATTATGCAGGTACCTTTCTTATCAAACTTATTATGTATATATATCTCTTAGCAATTTGGATTAATGTATCTCCATCAAACCTCAATGAATGTATAAACAAGGTTTTTTTCATTCAACATCCAACATTCAACAAACGAAAGTGCAAACCTCTACTACCTACTAAATATTTAATATACTACATGGTAAACACAATTCCAGATATAATCCTACTTCCTCATTTTAAACATATGCTGCCAGCAGAAAGTTATTGTCACTTGCTCAAGTACATATATAAGACAATTCCAAATACAATCCATGAACATATAATTGAAACATGTGCTGCCCTCAAACTCTTTTTCATTTTTTCAACTTCCACATAGTAATTTTTCTTCAATTTTTCTCTATTTAGCTTTAACATCCCACTATCAGCTGCAATTGCATCAATATCTTCTAAACTCACACCGATTGCATCAAGTTGGATTCTTCTCAGTAAATGTTTCTTTTCCTCCTTCAAGCTCTTCCTTTCATTTTTCAATGAATTGATCACCTCCTTTGCTCTCATGCATATCTCTCCATCATACCATGTATAATAATCGCACCTTTTTTTTGGAATTCTTTTCTGAGAAGGTTGTAATTAAGCCGCCATTATATTTAATAAAAAAAAAACAACACAGACAAATCAATTCTTCATACAGCAATTCAAAGTTCAACCAACTTACACTATAATTTTGACATCCATAAAATCTTCACCTAGGATTGCTATTAGTCCACGATGTCTATAGCACCACCTGAGCACCACAATGACATCTTCTTTCACCTCTTTCTATCTGCATTATACGATTTCTTCTTCAATGTGATGATATCCCCATTGACGATAATGACGAAGGCATTTTTTGCTATAGCTTCTCGTTTGTATTCTCGTTTGTGATGATATCCCCTTTATTCTCATTTGTATGTTCACCTTCATTCATTCAATTGCAAAACAATCTTGCAATTTTTGTTACACAGAGGAGATAAACCAATTCAATTGATAGGGTTAGGGGTCTTCAATTTGGGGAGACTTTCATTTCATGTGGCAACGGGAGGAGATAGCTCACTGGGTCCCACTTGCAATGTCGCCAACACTTAACGGTGTCTATAGGCAGTGTTTGTTTTTTAAATGGTGGAGTGGATGGAGGGTCTAATGTGGCCCAAAAAAATAACGTTAAGGTCCAGCTGAGCCTAAAAAAATAAAGAGGTCCAATGTGAGATTTAAGCCAAAGTTTAGGGTCCAATTTGGCCATTTTCCCTTAAATAAAAGATATAATAATATGTAAATATTAATTATAATATTAAAAAAAGGTGTTGTGATTATTTTTTAAGGATAGATTTATTTAATAATTTATTATATAAAAACTCAATTGGCAATAAAATTTATGAAATTATTTATAAAAAGACTTAAATATTTTGTTGGATAAAAACTTAAAAATGAAAGAACTTATAACAATTAAATACCAATGAGTTGGAACTCCAATAGCTTATACTTCTCCGATAGCTTCTCTGATAGCCTTTCTTCGTTCATTTTTCTGCATTTATATTTCGTTCTCAGCTCTTTCCTTAACTCAGATTTCCTCTGTTAGCTGTTTATTTTGTCTTGTGATCTTTTCCACATTCGTAGCATTGTTTAACCTAGCTTCAACATTTCCTTTAGTGAGTGTTCTTCTTTCCTTCTTTTCTCACCCTAGTACTGATCCAATGAGTGTTATTAGCTGGAATTGCTAAGGTTTGGGGAGCCGTTTCACTAAAAAAGTACTACAAGAGATTGTCCTAAAATATAAGCCAAATCTAATTTTTCTTACAGAAACCAAGCAACGGCAACAACATCTAGAGGAGTTAAGACGAAGGTTGGGCTTTGATGACAGTGTGTATGTCGATCCTCTAGGAAAATCTGGGGGTTTAACTTTATGGTGGAAAAAAGAATGGGATGTACAGATTTGTAGGAAAACTAAGAATTATATCGATGTACATATTAAGGACAACCAAAGCTAGCATTTCATAGGAATTTATGGGTCTCCTAACAGAGGGGAAAAGGCTACAGTTCTAGAGGAGATCAGGGGTTTTGCCCGAATGCTTGATGACCCTTGGCTAATAGCTGGGGATTTTAACCTTTGTCTAACTTCAGATGACAAACTAGGTGGTAATGGGATTAATTGGTCTCAAGCATCCATTCTCCATCGATTCATTAATGACAATAATCTCATTGATCTTGAATTTAAAGGGGGACATTTCACGTGGCATAATCGACAGCTAAATGCAGATACGATAAAAGCTAGGTTAGATAGAGCTCTGGCTACAGTTGAATGGAGACAGATTTTCCCAGATGCATAAGTATTACATGAAGATTTCTTAGGTTTAGACCATCGCCCCATTGTACTATAACTCGCCAGACCCATTCCGAGAGGACATCGACGCTTCAAATTTGAGCTGAAATGGCATAAAGAGGTGAAATGTCAGTAGATTATTGAAACTGAATGGAATAAAATTATGAGCAAGGCTCAAGATATAACATCACTCAGAAGCTCACTAACTGTGCTAGAGAGCTACAAGAATGGAGTAAAAAAGCTTTTGGTAACTCTCATAAGAAGATTCAACAACTCAGGGAACAACTCAACCAGTTATATGAAGGGAAATTTGAACAAGGAGACAGAGATAGAGAACAAAAATTGCTAAAAGAATTATAAGGGGCATGGGACCATGAGGAACTTCATTGGAAGCAGAGGTCTCGAATTAATTGGTTACTAGCAGGAGATCGGAATATAAAGTTTTTCCACATGTCAACAGTCTAAAGGAGATCACGCAATCAGCTACTAAAAATTCACAGTAGGAATGGAGAATGGCTCACAGATGCGGAAAAGATTAATGGGGAAGTTCTATCTCATTTTTAAAGCCTTTATATGAGTGAACCTATAATTGTAGCTCCTGAAATTGTTCATAGCATAAAAAAGACTGTAACTACTGACATGAACAATCTTTTACTTGCTCCTATTAATAAAGATGAAGTGCGAACTGCGGTTTTTCAATTGGGGAAATTAAAAGCTCCTGGACCTAATGGCTTCCCTGGACTATTCTTTCAAGATAATTGGGAGTTGGTAAAAGGAGATGTAGTCAGAATGGTACATGAATTTTATTCAACGGGCAAGATGATGCCCAGATTGAATCATACATATATTGCCCTAGTGCCTAAGCTCAGATCTCTAGAGAAGTTATCTGAATTCTGCCCAATCAGCTGTTGTAACTTTCTTTATAAGGTAATTTCAAAAACTATTGCTTCTCGACTTCGGAAATTCATAAATAAGCTAGTTTCTCCTTTCCAAACTGCTTTCATTCCTCATCGAAGCATACAAGAGAATATTATTATAACTCATGAGGGGCTACACAGTTTAAAAGGCAGCAAAGCCGTAAAGAGGTGCAGTATGGCAATTAAATTAGACATGGAAAAGGCTTACGACCGGGTGGATTGGGATTTTTTGCATTTAGTTCTCCTTCGTATGGGCTTTAGTAGGAGGTGGGCAAAGCTGGTGATGGTATGTGTGAGCTCTGTTAGTTACTCTGTTTCACTTAATGGTTGCCTTTTGCCTCATATTAAGCCTAGTAGAGGCCTTCGATAAGGCGACCCGTTATCACCTTATTTATTCATCTTAGTGTCTGATGTGCTTTCCCAATTAATCTCCAATAGCAGACAAGAAGGCTGGTTAAAAGGTTTTAGAATAAATAGAAGAAGTGAAACTCTTTCCTATGTGCAATTTGCTGATGACACCATCCTGTTTGGTAGAGCCAACATTATCGAAGCTAGGCACTTCAACATCATTTTGTAGATGTACTGTAAGGCGTCAGGACAAAAGGTCAATTCCCACAAATCAGGTGTGTTATTTAGTCCTCATACCCCTACTTCCCAAAGACATCAGATCCTTGCAGAACTTGCATTTAATGAATCAAAGGCATTTTTGAAATACTTGGGAGTCCCATCTGAATGGGGTAAAACTAAGTCTTAATTATGTGATGAGATTTGTAATCGGGTTGCTCAGAAAGTTCAGGGTTGGAAGGCAACGTTTTTATCTTCAGCAGGTAAAGAAGTCCTGATTAAGTCCATTATTCAAGCCATACCTACATACATTATGTCGGTTTTCAAGTTACCTTAGAAGGTAATACAGAGACTTGAACAAATGATAAGGCATTTCTGGTGGTCTCAAGACGTAGAAAAGCGAAAGGTGCATTGGGTGAATTGGGAGACACTTACCAAACACAAATTGGATGGAGGTCTGGGTTTCAGGGATCTTCAGCTTTTTAATACAGTGCTTTTAGCTAAACAAAGCTGGAATATTATCCACCGCTCAAATTCTTTCTGTTCCAGGCTGTTAAAATCCATTTACTTTCCCTACTCTAGCTTTCTTAATGCTACGAAAGGTTCTCGACCGTCATGGATATGGGCAAGTATTTTCAACATTAAACTTGTGACTTAATATTAGTGAAATTTGAACTCGTAATTTTCAGTCAGGGGGCTTAATATAATAAAGTTCTAGTCGTTCAGTTCTCAAATCATTGGCCCTTACTCAAACTAATAACATATGAACAAATTCACACAAATGAATGAAAAGAGTTTTTAACAAATGAAAAATGCATGGTTACGGAATATTATATATCAGTTGACTTTTATTTTTAAACCGATAAGAGAAGGCAAAATTTGATCCTTTGATCTATTTATACCTCGAAGGGAATATACTATTATACTACTAAACCTTCAGCATGAATTGACTTGCATATCAAAAAAGCAACAGGTAAGTCCAATTTGATAGTGCTGTAGGAGGCCATTGATCTAAGTAAGATAGGGGGTGGTCATACATTACATGTATAGACTATAGACTGCAGAAGTACAATTGACTTCATTTGCTATGTATTAATTAATTTAAGCTGGAGTTGGGTGAGATAGAATGAACAATAAATTAGACTTAGAACTAAAAAAAATTATGTTTTGGAACTCACAGCACCTTCATTATAAAATACTACACCAAAAAAAAGATTAATTGTAGATGCATTAAAAGAGCAACAGAAGGGCGGGCCATAAATAATTAACCTACTGATCAAGCAGTCACTACTATAAGGTTAGGTTCCTTTCATTCATCGATCCTCTACTTGAGTTTTTTAACATCCTTTCTATTAACTACTAAAACAGTGAAATAAATGATGATGTAGGGTTTGATGGGTTTTGCTTCCCTAGCTTCCTTTACTCACTTCATTAACTGCGATAGGGTTTTATTATGAACACACTGAATGTCCCCAACCAATTCTGCACTTAATCACATTATTTTATGACACACAACAAATACCGGTTGCCACATTTTTCTTTTCATGTACAGATGGTGTTTGCTTTTTTTTTTTTTAAAAAAAAAAAAAAAAATTGTAAGAGTAAAAATACTTATTCCATCTCAAAATTATAGAATTCATTCAACTTATACACATATTAAAAATATATAATTAGTATAGATAATTATGAAAATTTTTAATATATCATTCAGTCAATATTACATAACTCATGTTATTTTATTAAAATAAATAATTAAATTTAAAAATACATATTAAATAAAGAATGAATTGTTAATCAATACATGTGCTCGATATAAACTAATCATCAAAAATTAATATAACATATTGTTGGTCTCTAGCTCTTTTAACAGTGAATCATTGAGCGTGATAGGTGATTTAAGGTTCACCAACCTTGGAGATACGTCTATCAAATGAAAATGATAAGTTAAAGGACGTAAATTTACTTGAGTTATTAAACTATCTGCAATGGAAAAACTATGTTTAATGTTGAAAATGCTTGAAAGTAATGTTGGAGAACTTAAATAAAAAAAGATTGAACGCAATGGAATTCAAATAAAACACATAATTGAAAAGCTAGAGATTCCATTGAAACAACTAGATAACTAATTTATAAACAAAGTTAGATTAAACAGGAACATGAACAATTTGAAAGAAAAGCTAAATTAAAAAAAATTGTTATTTTTTGAAGTAGTCTATAGTTATCTTGAATTGGTTGTGTTCCCCTTTGCATGAATGCGAGCTTCATTTATCAATCTCCGTAATAATTGCTCTTTAGTTCTCCACTATGAACGTTCTCACTAAATAGAGGTTCCCCAATTAGACAGCTCAACTTCCTCACTCTTCACGTTTCTCCTTTAATTTTTCCATTTGATGCTTCACCTAACAGTAGCTCCCCCACTAAATATCTTCACTGAGAAATGGTTCCCTAAACTCCACTTGCTTCATTCTCAATGTAATATGTTTCTCCATCATGCAACGAATCCTTCTATAACTGCCTACTATTCCACTAACTCTTCACATTTTTTCTTCAATTTCTCTATTTAGTAATAACTCTCCCACTAGAGTTCTATTCCTATTTCCCTCTAATAATTCTCTATCCATCACCGCAAATAGCTCTTCCACTATATCATTATCTTCTATTATCTCAACTGGAATTAATTAATTAATTATTTTGAACCCAAATTATTTGTGAAAATGAATTTCAAGCAAATAAAAAATATGGTGCAAACACAAATGATGAAATCAAATTTAGTTTTGTAGCAAACTATAAAGTTGAATTCAACCAAATCTCTAGAATTTAATAATTTTACAAAATGGAAGAATTTAGAAAAATAAGAAAGATATGTTAAAGAAAATGCATTCCACATAGAATGAGAACGAGCGCATCTTGTCAAATCCGCCGATATTATGTAAAAGAAGAGGAAATCAGAGAGTCAGAAAGTGACACACGGGAAGCGACATATGCGGCGAATCACATGGGATGTTGTCTTAACCTTTTTTTTTAAAGTTTACGTGCTCTATTACAAAACCCAATCTGCTTCGTCACCCTCACCCTCACCCATATTCGTCGCCAAATCAAAATTAATTCTAGAAAAAGGGCGGGAAGTTGAATAGTGTCTGGACGCCACGTAAGCAGTTATTGTCGTGAAGACCGAGAAAACCGTCAAATGGTTTGTTACCATACCAAGACACAGTTTAATTAAGAAAAAAAAAAAAAAGTAAAAGATCTGATCTGAGTTTTGCGTTGACTCCTCAATAGTTGTGCCTTTTCAATATCGGCATGGGACGTGTTCTGTTTAATAATTAACTAATTAAACGTGATTTGCCTGAATTCGGTTCTTCTTTTGACTAGGGGGGTCAAAAAAGTGAAAACTATTCATTCACAAATTTTGATTTTGCTTTGCATCCCAATACTATATAAATATTTTTTTTTTAATTTACCAATGAGTTTTTTTTTTTTACTATGTATATAACTAATAATTCTCCTTAAAAAAAAAAAAAAATCTCCTTTCAGTGCAACTGGACTTATATATGCTTTGTAAATACTTAAATAGAGTTGAACTTAAGTAGTATAAAATTAATTGACTTATATGAAAACTGAATATGTTTGTGTTTTTACATATTCTAAATATTATATGCATTCGCATCTGCAACAAAAATGAGTTAATTATCACTAAAAGAGGGCTGAATAAAGATTTTTTTTCTGCATATGTTGATTATATTTTTAATATATGTGGAAGTTAAATAGATTTATAATTTTAGGATAATAAACTAAAATGAGGAATACTATATGATAATAATTTATTTTTATTTTTATTTTTTTAATTGAAGAATGAAATGGGAGGCATGGAAGAAATAATGAGAGTTAATTGATAGCTAATTTTTTTTTTTTTGGTTAATAGGGACTATATAACAAGGTACCTTGAAAAATTTGAACCATGTATCTTCAGATAGCCTTAAATAAAGCGATAGCTAGGAAATTTTTATCAGTACAATATATTCACACATATACACGAAGTCTATTTATTCGAACCAAATTGAAATTTCTAGGAACCTTCATGATTGTTTTAAATTTCAAGCCAGCAACTTGCCTTGGAATTTCCTTTTCTCCACTGCTTTATTTTAATTCAATTTAAAAAGAGAAAAAGAGTTTAAAATTGAATGCTTGCAATTGATAAAAATAAATTAAAACCAGCCATTTATTATCTTCAGGAACCCTTTGGACCACTCATTCCATTTTTATCTCTGCAAAAATTCTAATAAGATGGTATGGGGTTGGATTC
>CATIWO010191456.1:0-30938 GCA_949673435.1 Macaranga tanarius
ACAACCATGCACAACCCCAACGTAGATAACTCCTTATCTTGAGTCTTTAGCCCATCCAAACTTCAAGGATTGATCCAATCTTCATCCCAATGCATCCTACAAAACAAAACTCAACAGAAATTATCTAAAAATAACTAAATCCTAATAATTAAGATAAAATAACAAAACTAACTAAACAATGCAACTACTAAGCCTAATATGCAATAAAATAGAGTGCTTAAATAAGTATTTTTCACACTCATTACCTGCCACCCTAAGGAACTCTGAATTTCTGTCACACTCTTAGGGGGTTCCCAATTTACTATAGCTACAATCTTATTTAGGTCAACATATACTCCCTTTGCAGATATCACATGTCCTAAAAATACTACCTTATTCAGTCAAAAGTCGCATTTACTAAATTTAGCATAAAACTGCTTATCTCTCAAAATTTCTAACACAGCTCTCAAATGCTCCTCGTGCTCCATAATAGACTTAGAATACACTAAGATGTCATCAATGAATACAATTACAAACCTGTCCAAATAAGGCTTGACATCAAATCCATAAATACTGCCGGTGCATTCGTAAGCCCAAATGGTATTACTAAAAACTTATAATGTCTGTATCTTGTCCTAAAAGCAGTTTTAGGAATATCGGACTCTTTAATCCTCAATTGATGGTATCCTGACCTCAAATCTATTTTAGAAAACACCTTTACTCCTTGAAATTGATCAAATAAATCCTCTACCCTCAGCAAAGGGTATTTATTCCTAATTTTCACCTTGTTTAACTACCTATAATCTATACATAACTTCATCGACCCATCTTTCTTCTTTATAAATAACACTGGTCTCCCCATGGGGAAAAACTTGGTCTAACGAAACCTTTGTCTAATAACTGTTGCAATTGCACTTTTAACTCCTTCAATTCTACTGGAGCCATTCTATACGGAGCCTGAGATATAGGCGTTGTACCCGATAATAATACAATCTCCTTTTCAGGTGGTAATGCTGGCAAATCTTCTAGAAATACATCATCGAACTCATTTACTATAGGTACTCTCTTCAAATCTATTTCTTCTTTCTTTTTATCAACCACAAAAGCTAGATAAGCATCATACCACTTCCTAAGATACTTCATAGTCGTCATAGCTGAGATTATCTTAAATGACATCTTCCTACTTTCTCCTACAAAATAAATCTTCCCACCATCCTCCTTTTCAAACAATACTCAACTTTCAAAGCAATCTACTTTCGCTCTAAAGTGACTCGGCCCATCCATACCAAATATAGCATTAAAATCGCTAAGGGGTAAGGGCATAAAATCCCATTTCATCACATCATCACTTATTTTTACCACAACATTCCTAATAACTTTTTCATAAATTATACTTACCCCTATAGGCATATTAACCAATACATGTTCATCTCTATCAGATAATCCAAGCTTATTATACAAGACAAAAGTAGAAGATATAAATGAGAATATTGCACCAGGATTAATTAACACACAAGCTAATTTATTACAAATAAAAGTCGTACCCTTGATCACATATGGTGCATTCTCATCATCTTTCTTAGTCACTGTATAAATCCTCATTTATTGAACATTTTCTGCTACATTCACCTATCTTGGGGGCCTCTTCTGAGCCTGTGGAACTCTACTAGCCTTACTTCTTATGCTAGAGATCTAGCAATGATAGGGGGTCTTCCAGCTCTCCCCGTTCTAGAGGCACTTTATCCTTGCACTAAGAGTTCTCCTATCATACCCTTAGTGCATTCCTGGGCATAGTATCTCATTTTATTGCACTTAAAACACCTTATATTGCTCCGTCCACAACTGCCCATGTGATTCTTCCTATATAGATTTCACCAAGGCATTGCTGCTCTCCTTATAGGAACATTTCCAAAGCTATTTGGTCTAAAAGAAGGTACTGGTTATCTCACAGATATCTGGCTATCTTGTGGTCGAATATTTCCACCTGACTGCACATTACTCCTTAAATAGGGGTTAAATCTTGACTTCCGATTGTTATTACCCTTCCAAGGTTGCCTTGTAGACCCAACCTGATGGTGAGATCTCGTCCGATTTATAGTTTCCAATTCTTTATCCAATCTTTCCTGTTCCATAGCCTTTTCTATCCAACCTCGAAAGGTCATTTTAGCATAAAGATTCAACTTTCCTCTCAGATATATGTATAGTCCTCAGAACTTCTTACTTTTTACTTCTTCAGTAGGGTAAATGTCTTTCATATATTGATACAAGTCTTCAAACTTATCAGTGTATTCTCTGACTGACGTTGATCCTTGTACCAAATTCACGAAAGAAGCCTTCCTCTACTTATGAAAAGTTTCAGTTAAGTACTCCCTGCCAAACTCTTCTTTAAAAATCTACCATATAAAAGCTTCCCCATAAAGATTTCTTACTCTCAACAATAAATCATCTGCTTTTTCAAACATGAGGCTATATACATTATTCACTTTCTCTTCATCACTAAGTTGTAATGTAGTAAAGGTCTTTTCTACGGTTTTAACCTATTTATCTGCTTATCATACATCCAAAGTACCATGAAAATCATAAGCTCCACACTTTTTTGCATGTTCAATGATGTCTCCAGGCTTTTTGTATCTTTTTTGTTTCGACATCACCGTTGTCATCGTACATGCCAAATCAGTAGCATTTATGTGTACTACTAGGGCTGCTGGTTGGTTCGATACATTCACGGGCATCACTGGTGGTGGTGCTTGATAGAAGTTCCTTTCCCTTCTAGGTACGTACTCAAATATCGATGTTGAGGCAGCTAGCATGGAACTACTTTACAAACTACATGTTCGAACATCCGGTATATCATCTCTCTCGTTGCCAACCGAGGCTGACGATGGAGATAATTCTCCCTGACATGTTCAACTCCTACTGGAAATATTGGCTAACTCAACTAGCCTGACTCTATCTAACTGGACTTCACGTCCTCTGCCTCTACCTCTACCCCTACCATGTCCTCATCCATGACCTCTACCTTGATTCCCTACCAATCCATCTCTAGTTCTTGCCATCTTTTGAAAATCAAAATCAGAGGACTTTAGTAATTTGCATCATCACAATATATACATATTTCACAGTCAATATCCACCAACTCAATATTTTTAAATGTCTACAACATCTACCATAATATTTCTAATTGTCTACAGAATCTAATACCTATAGCTCTGATACCAATTAAATAAAACACCTATTTTATCATTAATTCCATTAATATACTTAACTAAAGAATTAATTATAATAAAGATACTACCTCATGAATCTCTTAACAATATAATATTTTCTCAAATCTAGACATTAAAATGTCATTCCTAGAAGTATTCTACCAGAAATAAATTTATTTCATTCACACTTATTCATATCCACACTAAAATATGAAATTGAAAATCGTTCAATTGTCACCAATATTATAGATAAGTAATATTGATACCATTTATATTTGAAAATCCAATGGACTTCTAATCAGAATAACTTATCTATAAATAAATATACAATGGTGGACTTATAATATATTATCATCAAATGCATTTTAAACAACTGCAATCATATACTAACATCCCTGTCATTATTTATAATCAAACTTAACATTATAATCAACATTATATAACTCAAATACTTTGTATTTCCTATACTGATGGTAAGAAAATCCACTCAATCATAAATATAAATAACCTTATATATATATATATATATATAATCAGTATCATACAACCATCCATCACAAAAAAAAAATATACATCCCAAATATATATAACGAGAGTACCAAATGCTAATAATATAACTTAATACATAAGTATCTATGCTTTATGCATCTCTCTCTCTCAAAGTTGAATCCTGGGCCAACAGGATAGTGGTGGTGGAAATATGACAGCTCTAGATCTAGGCCACTCTCTAACCCTCGCCAAAATCATATATATATATATATATATATATATATATATATTTATAATTAGTATCATACAACCATCCATCACAAAAAAAAATATACATCCCAAATATATATAACGAAGAGTACCAAATGCTAATAAAAATAACTTAATACATAAGTATCTATGCTCTATGCATCTCTCTCTCAAAGTCGAATCCTGGGCCGACAAGATGGTGGTAGTGGAAATATGACAGCTATAGATCTAGGCCACTCTCTAACCCTCGCCAAAATCATCACATTTCAAAAAGGTATATCTCTCAATGACAACACAAAGGGTGCATAATGGCCTCTAGCAAAAAGCCAAAAAATGCAGGTCACTATCACTGCATCACACCCATGAGAGGGTGACCTAGACATCGGTGGAGGTGGCATAGAAGACACAGAAGGTAGTGCAAATACTGTCGAGATGCTTCTCTCGGATAGCCGACAACCGTACCTCAGCCCTGATGGCTACACCATCACATAAAAAATGATCTCAGTGTCAGGGTCATGGCAGACTATGTATCTCACAAAACGTCTCCATCTCGGTAACCTCATACATTATAGATGCCCATTGAACGACCACCTTCTAGTATACTAGTGGCTAACCTAGGCTGCAATTATTTTTAAAATACGATACGTGGTGAGTAATTTCAAAGGAAATTACCTAGTGAGCAGCTGATAAAATATTTAATCTAATAATAATATTCATAATACGCTTTACTTAATATACCAATTGACATGAAAATATATCATCGATCATAAAATATTTAACCAAAAGCTCTAACCTCATAAGAACTAGTTAAATAAATTCATGAATAATCATATAAATAAATGAATAACAATCATTGTATAATCTTCTGTTAATATAATACTCATCAATTCCCTTAAAAAGTGTGATACAATAATTTTACACATTTCATAGAGAACTCATTGAATTTTAATTTGAATTTTTATAACTTATTCTCTCTTCTAATAATTTATTTCATTAACTTCCTCTGGAGTTGTAATTCTCGTTCTTTTGGGCACTCAGACTTATTTATTACTGATTGTGTTTTCTCATAGGTTAGACTCATGTAAATATTATTATTCAATTCACTTCGCCCCAACTCTTTCCAAGGATAGTAACAATATACATATACATATCCCTCATAACAACTCAATCATTATCCTCATGGCCTATACTGGCCATTTCACAAAATCATATCAAAAGAACCTCATATGCATACGGTTTAACCACAAGGATTCACCTCAAATGAACCTCTAAATCCATGCGTTGTCTCAAAGACAGTTATAAATATTTAGTGGCCAACTCATCTTTTCCGAACACATCCCATACTCATATATATATATATATATATATATATATATAACCCTCACTTATTCATATATTGATCGATATAACGTTCATACAATGTTTGCATTAATTCACATAGTATAATTATATCCGTCCAATATTCCTTTCTCATTTGACCGTAAAATTTCTGAAATTGGATTAGTTTGCTTCAAAGAATTTAGTCTCTTTATCTGAGACTCATAACTATGCGACCTTTATATGTTTTATGATTTATTACAAAACAAATTCTAACTTTTGTGTACAAAATTCATAATTCATTAGTTTACTAACATCCCAAATGCTCATTTATATTATACTAGAGTTCGGTTCAAGATTACATTCCAAATTCTTCAAATTCAGGCAAAACAGTGTGCAGGACTGGCTATAAAGGTGCCGCCCTATGACTATAGAGGCGATGGCCTCTACTAAGATGTCGCCTCAAATCAATGAGGTGTCGCCTTATTGGTGATCAGGCGGCGCCTACAACTCGACTGCTGAAGAAAAATTTACCAAAAAGTGATTTTTACCATATATAATCACTACCGATTGATCATTCATAGCCTATAGCATGTGTTTCTACTGATATACCATCTAAATAACTTAAAATAATCAAAATTCTCAAGAAATCTAATTCACATTTTCATGAATATTTATGAAGTTTCTTAAATTTTTCTTCAATACAAACTAAAAGAAATTCAATGATTTTCATGCCACTCATAGATTTGAAGATCAAACTTGATGATTGTTGCAGTTGAGAAAACCCTAGCTATAGGAAAAGTGTCTTTCTCTTCTTTCTCTTTTCTTTCTTCTTCTTCTTCTTCTCCTTCTTCCTTCCTCCCTTTCCTTCTCTTTTCTGCCTTTCCCATACCTATTCTCTACAGAACCAACAACTTTCCTTCTATTTTTTCAACTTTAGTCCCTCTTCTCTCTTTACTTTATTTCTTCATCTTTCTTCTCTTAATTCTTTCAAACACATCCCTATTTATTCTCAATTTAATCCAAAATTCTATTTCTATTGCTTAATTATACTGTATTTATTTCCTCAACAACATCAATTTAATACAAGAAAATTAAATTCTTAATTTTTATTTAATTTCATGAAGATGTCTTCCAAGGACACAGATATTACATACATAATATCGAGATTATTGAATACTTAGATGTGCATTACTCAAACATATACTACTTGTAGTGATATTAATATAAAATGTAATTTCTTCTGCCATCTTAAAAAACTCCACCATTAAAATAATCTAACTTAATTATAATTAAAATTTTACTTTTCCGAAGGCAATATTTGTAATGTACAATTTGCCTCTATAATGCAATGAAGCTTGATATTTTATAATGGTCTTTGTGCATATTTGGGTGATATCAAAATTAATTCGTATAGAAAACTAACCTTTATATTTATAGAAGATGAATGGATAGTTATAACTTTTGAAAATAGTCATGTCCGTTTAAATAAATGGACATATTTCCTAAAAACGGTCATGTCTATTAGTATAACAGACATGTTTCTTAGCAATAGTAATGTCTAATATTGTAAAAGATATATTTTTTTTTGACAATAGTCATATCTTTTGTTTAAAAGATATGACTCTTATAAAATTTACAACAATGTTGAGCTTTATGAAAAATATTTGTTGTAAAGATTTAGCGTTGGGCCTTAAAAAACACTTGTTGGAAGTTTAATGTTAAGCTTTAAAAAATATTTGTCGTATAGGTTAGTATTAAGCCTTAAAAACCACTTCATAGATTGGAATTTCAAAATCCTAACTTAAAGTTAAGTTAGGTAGAGGAGTAGGATTATTAAAAATTTAAACCTTTATAAATTCTTGTGTCCTATTCTCTTTACTCTTACTCTTTTAATTCTCTATTAATTTCTCAATTTTCTTCTTAAACTCTTAAAATTTCTACTCAGCCCTTATTGTAGTTGGCAAAGTTTGAAATTTGAGATTTTAAAAAATAGTTGAAAATGTTATAATTGACATTGATATAATTTTTGAAATAAAAATAAACTATAAAAACATAAAATAATTTGTAATCTTATTAGTTTTTAATCTAATACTTTAAATTATATTATGTGTCTTATAAGTTTTTTTGAAGGCATTACCTACTCAATAACATATAAACACAAATTCAAAAATAGTAGTAAAATAATACCTAAAAATTCATAAATAAGTCTAATTCATAAACTTTCCATCATAATAAATTGAATGAATTTACTTAATTTTGTCGAGAAAATTTTTTTTTCATGAATTATACATCAATAATCAATAAGATTAATTTTATTATTACAAAAACTACAAGTCACACTTTTTCTTAGAAAATATTTATCACCATACACTAAATTTTCTTAATATACTATGTAAATAAGAGTAGAAATATCATTTGAAAAAATGAGATTTTGTGTTAATAGAATATCTAAATCTTTTTTTTTTACCCAAATTATATATATAATATTATGCCATAAAGTATAAGGCCAAAAATTTTGTTTGTACTTCTTGTTCAAAATCATATGCTCTATTTTCATCATTTAGTTTTTTAATTAATAAGATCATAAATCTCATTTTGCAATTAAAAGTTCTTGTTAATGAGATTCTTGTATTTTGTCATACAATTTTTTTGTTTATCAAGTATATAAAAGACCAACAATTTCATTTGCAAAATTAGATTTATGGTTTTGATTGTGTGTTAATTATGTTAGATTTTAGGATTATTTTGATATATTTTTAGGTTGTTTACTGGTTAGAAATTTGATTAATTGTGTAAGAATGTTAGCTTTTACATTTTATTTTATTTGTAGGTGAAATAGTATTTAAAGGAGGAAAGAAAGGAAAGTCGAATGAAACAATGGAGGGTTGTTGATCCGGTTGTAGCTATACTTGCGTTGCAAGTCGAGAAGAATGAGTTGAGGATATATATTACTGCTACCATTACAAGACTGCAATCGTAAGAAGGCCTGTGATCGTATGTTACCAAAGTTCTACAGAAGATTGACTAAAGAAAAGAAGTATTTGATTGGGACTCTTAGGGAAATTCGAGAAGGCTATAAGAAACTTTAGAAGGATTCAAGAGTGAAAGAATTGAAGATTGAAGAGAGCGATTATCATTAATTCCCTTTATTTTTTTATTCTTTCTTGTAACTAACTTATAGGTTTAACTTGTGCATTTGTTGGAATTGATTGCATCATATTAAGATAAGTATTTTGTTGTTAGGAATTAATGATCTGAACATGATCTAAGTTGATTTTCCATTTAATGAATTTATTGGTTTTTGCATATTATGTTTATTGCTCTTAATGCTTGTTATTGATTATCACCAATAGCATGTTTTAAATTAATATTATAAATTGAGAGATCATAATTCCAATTGAACCATAAATATAAATTCATTTGCTTATAATTAGGGATAAGATAAGTGATTGAATTCCCGTTAAAGTAAGCTTAATAATTTATAACTTGATGTTTAGGTATTTGGATTTGCAATGAGAATTGAATTCTTAAAACCTTAATTGATAGTTGTAAATGTAGTTAATTAATTCTTGAAAAAGGTTAATTAATACCATAGAAAACTTGGGATAGAGATGGCTAATAGGTTTATTATATAGGATTACTTAGTGATTGTGTGGTGATTTGGTTCCTAGTAAGTTTGACTATTAATGGTTTGCATTTTTTATTCTAATTTGAATTTCATTTATCTTTATTTCTTTGATAATTTTAGATTAGTTAATAACAACTTGAATTTGAAGTTTTAAACAATGAGAGATAGATTAATAGGTAGATGGATCGATAGTATTCGAGGGAACAATCTTTTCTATACTATTTGTTCAATTCCATGCACTTGCAAATTGTATGCAACAGGTTTATAACTCATTTATTTTTTTATTATTTTTTATTTTAATATTTAAGATAGAAATTCCATTTTACAATTAAAAGTTTGGATTTTAATAAATTCGTTATTATGCAGATATTCTATATTTTTTATTTGCTAAGTCAATAAGTCTGAAAATTTTATTTTTTGGATTAATATACTTTTTAGATATTTTTTACATAATTTTTTATTTATTTATTATGCTATGGTATAAAGGTGAAAAAAATCATTTCCAAAATGTGATTGTTGGTTTACAACTCATTTATTATTCATTTATTATTTATTTTAGTAAGATCAAAAATCTCATTTCACAATTAAAAATTCTAATTTTAACAAAATATATAAGAAATTTAAGATTAAAAATCTCATTTTATAATTAAAAATTTTAGTATTGACAAAATAAAACAATCAAAGAATATCTATTTTGGTTTAAAAAAAAACATTACTTTTATTGAACTTATTTGAAATGGGCATATGACAGTTTGTCAATTAAATAACAATTTTTCTTAATAGTAAAAAACTCTGTTTGCTTATACATTACTTTCTTTTTTTTTTTTTTGCTTATACATTACTTTTTCTTAACTTATTTGAAAGCGCTATGTATCATTTGTTTGTCAATTCAATAGTAAACTTTTCTTAGGCTAAAGTAGCAATTTGCCCTCTAAACTTGGACGCAATGGTCAAGGAGTTCAGAAATGAATTTTTTGGCCAATTATCCCATCAACTTGGCAAATTTATCTAATTAGCCCACATTAGCTTTTCAAAAAAATTCAATGTAGTACAAAACAACTTTTGTTAATTAATTCACCCTGAAATTTTGATGTATTGACTAATTAGATCCAATTTATCAAATTTTATAATATGCAAGACCTGAATTAGTAAAAATGAAATTTTAAATTTTTATTTTTTTAGAAATTAATATTCAGTTTAAAAATAAATTAAAATATATAAAATATAATTAAATTTTTAATTTTTTACATAAATTTAAATTAAAATGATCAATTATTTTTTAATTTAAAAAATTAAATTGCATCTATTTAACTTTTTAATTATGATCAAATAGTGCTCATGTATATAATTAAATAATTATGAATGTAGTTTTAAAAATTATCAAATTTATTTTTTATTTTTATTCTTTCATTTATAATTTATTTTCTAATTTTTTTATATTTCTTTATCTATCTTTAAAATTTTAATGTTCTCAGTCTCTTAAGAGATATTTAAGTAAAAAAAATTTCTAGTTTTTTTATATATTTCTTTATCTATATTTAAATTTTTAATGTTCTAAATCTTTTACTCTTGCTCATATATTTTTTATATCTCTTAATATTTATGAATGAAAAAATAAAAATAAAAATAATTGATAATTTTGATTTAATTTTTAGTAAAAAATTAAGAAGTTGAATAGATAGATGCAATTTAATTTTTTAATTTTAAATCTTGGAAATAATTTTATTTTTATTTTTAGTAAAAATTTAAAAAATAAATCATATTTTTATTTTTAAATTTTTCTCTATTTATTTAAGGTGAATATGTGATTTAAATTAAACTAAATTAAAAAATTTAAAAGTAAAAATATTAAAAATAATATTTTATGATTTACATATAGTTAAAAAATTTTATATCCTCAATCTTCTATTTTTACTCACATAATTTTTATATTCTATATATCTAAAATTAAAAGTTAAATTTAATAATTTTTAAAGCTACATCGATCCATAATTATTTAATTATATACATGAGCACTATTTGATTTTAATTAAAAAGTTAAATAAATACAACTTAATTTTTTAATTTATAATTTTAAAAAATATATGGTCATTTTAATTTAAATTTATGCAAAAAAAATTTAGTATTATATTTTTTATTTTTAAATTGAATATTAATTTATAAAAAATTAAAAAAAATTTAAATTTAATTTTTATTAATTCATTTCTTGTATATTTTAAAATTTGATAAATTGGACCTAAGACCTAATTAGTCAATGTATAAAAGTTTTGGGTGAATTAGTTAAAAAAAAGTTGTTTTGGATTGAAATGAATTTTTCTGAAAAGCTAATGTGGACTAATTGGCCAAATTTACCAAGTTGGTGGGATAATTGGCCAAAAAATTAATTTTTGAGTTAATTGATCATCACACCCAAATTCAGGAGCCAAATTGCTATTTTAGCCACTTTTCTTAATAGTAAAAATATTTTTCGTCAATTTATATATCAATAGAAGTTATGTTATTACATGTTTAATTGTCACTTGTCAAATATATTTCGGCCTATTTATTTGAGATCTAAAATCTCAATAGACTTTGCCTTTTTTGCTAGGAGCTTAATTTTTAAGATTTTTAAATTTCAACTCAAGATTCATATAAAATCTTCATAGGTGTTGAAAGTGTTGGCTAAAATTCATAAAAACTCCACAGGTCTTAAGAGTGTTAACTCATACCCACTCTTAAAAATTCATAAATAAAATTTAATACATATAACACAATCAATTAACTTATATTAATTAATCTACACCATTTATATATATGACTTCAACTCTTTTTACACGTCAAATTCATTTTACATTTCCAGCACGGAGCTCTAGCGTCCAAAGGTCAACTAGAAGGGGGAAAAGACATCATAGGATACCCACGAAATAAGGTAATCAAGTAGGCGAAATAGGCGTTACTGTCAAAAAAAAAAATTAGGTGAAATAGGCGTTAAAAAACAAAAAAAAAAAGCTGGTGAAATAGGGCGTGGCGTGGAAGAAAATTGTTTTGTACTATATTATGGATGGCTGTGCAATAACAAAAATCAATAGCGACTGGCACCGCATAGCATAGTTAAGGACCACGTTATTTAAAAAATGGTCTTATCTATCTATACTTCAGTTCAGGCCTTATATTATTTAGATTGGCCTTATCATAAGATGTGGATTTAACATTCATTTTTGATAAATATTCTCTCTTGTCGACTAAAAAATTAGAGAAAAAAATTCAAGGAATAGTCCAATTGATAATTATTTTTTATCTTTTATTTTTATAAATTTCATCAAAAATCGATATGCAGAAGAATCTCACATTAAATGTAATAATATATATAATCAAATAATGTGTGACATGTAAACATTAAAAAACAATTTTAACATTACTTAATTGATTTCATAGATATAAATTTAGCGTCAATATTAATTTTGTTTTTTCTTTTGTTACATTAACTAGATATAATTGGATATAACAAAGTTCACTTTATATACTACTGTATTATAACAATTTCAAAAGTAAGTAATCAAAATGATAATGATTGCGAGTCTAGCAATATGCAAATAGAAAAGAGAACCAAAAGCTTAAATGTGGTAGTATTTGAAACTTTTTTATGATATTTTTGGCAATGTAAAAAAGTATTTTATTTCAATTTTTATTTTTGTTAAAATAATAATTTAAATACTTTTAGTTTAAGTTTTTGGATTGAATTAATCTTTAAATAATTTGATTTTTTTTTTATATTAGAACTGCAGATTTTCGAAACCAACATTTTATTCACGCATTATAATTATCACTGGAATATTTCTTTACATAATTCTAATTATAATTTTATTATCAATCTAATCTAATAATAAAAGTCAAATTAGTTACGCTATATCAGGATCTTCAAAGAGAAGTTCTTAATTACTCGGAGCATAGTACATCTGACATTCAGATTTAAAACACATATTTTAAATGTTTTTACTTAAGGCTCATTTGAGTTTTAAGTAAACTCCACAAATTGCCATTAGCCCAAACCCAAATATAGAATTAAATAAATAATTAACTAATTATGGAAGTAGTTAGAATGACTTAGGACATGTTTGGTTCAGTTATTTATATCAGCTGATAACTGTTGCGGTTAGTTGATAGCTGATAAATATGAACTATTTGGTAAAATTTCATTAGTTATTGTTGTTAGTATGTCAAATGACTATTAAGAGTACAAATTATTTTTAAATATAATTTGATACATTTCTTATAATATTTTTAAATTATGTGAATTATTTTAAAAATACATAATAATAAATAACAATTTATCTTCTTTAATTTATTATTATTAAAATTATTAATAGAAACTATTTGAAAATTAGCTTCAAAATATAAATCTTATTAAGATAAATATTTAAGAATATTATAAATATAAATATTATAATTATTTAATTGCTAACTATAATTTAATATTATTTTTATTTTTATTATAAATTATAAAAAAATTAATTATATGCACTTAATCTAAAAAGTTAGTTGTAGTTGTTAATAAGGGTAATTTCGTCTAAATATAAAATAAATTTAAATCAGCTATTAGCTGTTGAAGAAAAACTTCAAAATGGAGCTGATTAAATCTGTAGCTGTTTTGGATAAAAATAACTAGCATCTACGGATGTGAAAATCTCACTAAATGCCTAAAATGTAGCTTATTGAATTAAAATTTCTATTAGTTACCTATATCAGCTAAACTAAACATCCCTTGATAATTAGTAGGAACATGATAAAGAGGAGTTGTTTAATAAGAAAATGACTTAACCGAGCTATTTTTTGAAGAAACGGTTAACATACCAGGCTATAAATGGGGACCTAGAGACATAGAGGGAACAATTCCAACAAATTTAACACATCAAACAATTAACTTTTGTTGGTCTTTGGTCCTTGCAACAGTAAAATGTAGAGTGTGCTAGGTATGTAAGGTACACTAACCTAGGAGATCTGACCTCTATCAGAGACTTTAGCGTAAGCTAAGGGATCTAAGCTTACTGGGTTCTTAAACCAACTGTAAAGTGATGAATAGTTACGTTTAATACTAATGATACCAAAACAAAGAATAGAAATTAAGAATTTAATTAAAATGATGAAAGGATCTGTAAAGAAATTAAGGGGCTCCATTGGAAATAATAAAAAATTAGACTATTAACAGTGTTTGATTGCAGAAAATAAGAACAGGACATTAAAAATTAAAAATGAAAATGCTAAATTGAAAATAAAGTTGAAGTTCTATAGATTTTGCTCTGTTGTTTGGATTGATTTTTAGCTGTCCCTTTTCCTACAGGAGGAAGAGTTCTTTTATCCATGGAGTATGTAACTTCCATCTTGTCCACTACTGCACGTTCCTTATCTTTGAATTTCAACTCCCTCAATCGTGTGTCTTATCTCCTTCTGCCAGTTTCCAAATTTTACAGGTAACCAACCTCCTACAAATAATTAATTAATTATTTTGGGCCTTGAGCCTATAAATTCGTGGGCTCTACAATCTCTTAATTTTTGGTCCAAACAATGTCCTTTGCATATAAATAAGCTTTTAAATGTTTGGCCTTTACTGCTTTTGATGAAACTCTTTTAGAGATCCTTGACTTTGAAGAGAACCACTAGAGAGAACCTTGTAAAGACCCTTGACTGTGAAGAGAACCACTAGAGAGACCCTTGTAGAGATTTTTGACTGTGTAGAGAACCACTAGAGAGACCTTTGTAGAGATCGTTGACTGTGTAGAGAACGACTAGAGAGAACCTTTTAGAGATTCTTGACTGTGTAGAGAACCACTAGAGAGACCATTGTAGAGATCGTTGACTGTGTAGAGAACCACTAGAGAGACCTTTGTAGAGACATTTAACTATTTAGAGAACCACTAGAGAGAACCTTGCAGAGACCCTTGACTGTGAAGAAAACTACTGGAGATACCCTTATAGAGATCCTTAACTATGTAAATAAGCACTAGAGAGACCCTTGACTGTGAAGAGAACTACTAGAGAAACCCTTATAGAGATCATTGATTATGTAGAGAACCACTAGAAAGACCCTTGTAGAGATCCTTAACTGTATAGAGAACTACTAGAGAGAGTCCTGTAGAGACCTTTAACATTGAAGATAATTCTTATTGGACCCATCAGAGATTTATGGCTAGGAGAACCGTTGTTGCACCATTAACCTCAACATTACTTGTATGAGTTTTCCATCACAAGATCTAGGTCCTACTATGTTGCTAGTAATCTCCTCTCTCTACTTCATTGATCATTTATCTGTGATCTTTATTGTGGTTGATTCTCTTACAGGACTTAAAAAGTAAAACTAATAATCCCTAAATAAATAAGGTGGCCAAGAGGCCTATGTCATTTTTATTGAAAAACTATAAAAAAAGTATATACAGAGAAATAGGCCTTAGGGCATATTTGGGGGAAGAACTTCTTTAAATAGCCGTAGTTCGGCTTTACATCATCTTGAACACTAATAGTTCTCCCTAGCTATATGGCCGCGATGACGGCCTTACATCAAAGTTTTATTTTTTCATCATTTCCCACATAGTGGGAAAATATTCCTTTTGGTACTGCCCATTAGTGCTCATTTTTTGTAGTTCTCCTTCTTTAAACCTCTAGTAGTTTTTAAACTCTTTCAACATGTGGACTACCTTTTCCTTTAACTCTCCATGCAACAAAAAACCAATGTAGGTTACCCTTGATTTTTCTGGGGAACCAAGATTAATCTCCTCCAAGGGATCTGTAACTTCTAGTTTTGTATCTTCAAATTTTATAGGAATCTCTTTAAAATCCTCCATCTGAATCTCCTCCAGATCTTCACAATCATTTGGATCCCTTTCAAATATTAACTCTTCATCTTCATCTTCAGTAGCCTTTTCCTTGAATTTGGATTTTCGTAGGGAGCCCTTCATTTCCTTTATTCTTTTTTTTAAGGCTCCATATATTTAGAGTTTCCTTTTCTGTGTTCTGGTAAGAGGATGAGATAACTTCTTATATTGGACCCTATACCATTGATTCCCTAGGGGCACCTTTAGGGGAACCATAAATCTTAGAGCTCTTTTCTGGATCTCCTTCTTTGTTGGTGATCCTTCTCCTCTTTCTGGCTTTTTGACCCATATATTCTTGAATAATGTCTTCGGTCTCCTTTCCATTTCCTCACGGATCAATCTCCTTTGGTTTGATGAGTGAACAGAGATCAAAAATTACTGTGCTTACAGTGGCCACTAGAGGAAAGGAATTTTCATCCACCAACATAGTTTCCTTCTTCTTAGGAAACTTCAAAATTCCTTTATTAATTTTGTCTTGCACCACCTCTCTCACGACCTCCATGCCTACTGGGGCTTGGTTTCTGGGAATGTAATATTGGGGGAACTGTTGAATCCCTCTGGTCCATCCTACTACTATGCCCCCCGAGTTTCCCTGCATATTACCATCATATTTATACAAGTTAGGATGCACAATAGGGTTAGTGTTAGTGTAAATATGATGAGGGAGTGTTGGCATGCCATTAAGGCAGCCATTCTGAATAACCTTGGGTGTTATGGGTACCTCATCCCTTCTGTGTGGAGGTGTGTATTTTTCTCTCTCCTCTAGATTGATATGGACTAGGCGATGAGAGTTATCTGCCTTTTGTGATAATTCAAAGGATTTCCCCCTGAGTTTTTTAGGCTATTTATTAGCCTTAGATGGAGCCTCAATATTTGCATTATTGAAGTCCTACTGACCCACACTAGTAGTCTGTTGAAGATGATGATATAGTTTGTGGGAGACTACTTTCTGACTTCTCTCTAAAGTTTTTACCATAGACTCCATGAATTTAGATTGTATCTTTATGAATTTAAGTTGTGCCTCCCTCTACTCTTGAAGGAAATCCTCCAGAATATTTTTGAAAAAGTTAGAACTCTCTGTTTCAATTGCTTTCCCAACATCAAGACCTATTGAGAATGGAGAACTTTCAATTACTTGATCTTGAATATGCTTTTTAAAATTCTCAACCATGTGGGGAACGAGATCTTCTGGCCCTACTATTGTAGGCACCTCCTCCTGATCTTGAGACCCGGTACTATCTTTCTCTATAAAACTCCTTGTTCTTAGCATTTCAACATTGTCCCACCAGGCGTGTCAAAAAATATATTAGTCTCTGGCCCTTGCAATAGTGAAATATAGAGCGTGCCAGGTGTATGAGGTACACCAACCTAGTGGATCTGACCTCTATTAGAGATTTTAGGGTAAGTTAAGGGACCTAAGTTTATTGGAATATTAAACAAACTGTAAAGTAATGAATAGTTAAGTTTAATACTGATGATGTCAAAACAAAGAATGGAAATTAAGAATTTAAGTAAAATGATGAACAGGGACTAGGGGATCTATAAAGAAATTAAGGGGCTCCATTGTAAATAATAAGAAATTAGACTATTAACGGTGTTTGATTGTAGAAAATAAGAGCAGGACATTAAAAATTAAAAACGAAAATGCTAAATTGAAAATAAAGTTAAAGTTCTGTAGATTTTGCTCTGTTGTTTGGATTGATTTTTGGCTGTCCCTTTTCCTGTAGGAGGAAGGGTGCTTTTATCCATAGAGTAAGTAACTTCCATCTTGCCCACTACAGCACGTTCCTTATCTTTGATTTTCAACTCCTTCAATTGTGTATCTTATCTCCTTCTGCCAGTTTCCAAATTTTACAGGTAACCAACCTCCTATAATTAATTAATTAATTATTTTGGGTCTTGAGCCTATAAATTTATGGGCTCTACAATCTCTTAATTTTTGGTCCAAATAATGCCCTCTGCATATAAATAGGTTTTTAAATGTTTGGCATTTACTGCTTTTGATGAATTTTTAGAGATCCTTGACTTTGAAGAGAACCACTAGAGAGACCCTTGTAGAGATCATTGACTATGTAGAGAACCACTAAAGAGACCCTTGTAGAGATCCTTGACTGTGTAGAGAACCACTAGAGAGACCTTTGTAGAGATCATTGACTGTGTAAAGAACCACTAGAGAGACTCTTGACTGTATAAAGAACCACTAGAGAGACCCTTGTAGAGATCTTTAACTGTGTAAAGAACCACTAGAGAGAACCTTGTAGAGACCCTTAACTATGAAGAGAACCATTAGAAAAACTCTTGACTGTGAAGAGAACTACTAGAGAAATCCTTGTAGAGATCTTTGACTATGTAGAGAACCACTAGAAAGATCCTTGTATAGATCCTTGACTGTGTAGAGAACCACTAAAGAGAGCCCTGCAGATACCTTTGACATTGAAGATAATTCTTATTGGACCCATCAGAGATTCATGGCTAGAAAAACTGTTGTTGCACCCTTAACCTCAATATTACTTGTGTGAGTTTTCCATCACCAGATCTAGCTCCTACTATGGTGCTAGTAATCTCCTTTCTCTGCTTCATTGATCATTTATCTGTGATCTTTGTTGTGGTTGATTCTCTTACATGACTTAAAAATTAAAAACAATAATCGCTAAATAAATAAGGTGCCCAAGAGGCCTATGTCATTTTTATTGAAAATCTATAAAAAAAAGTATATACAGAGAAACAGGCCTTAGGGCCTATTTGGGGGAAGAACTTCTTTAAATAGCCATAGTTCAATTTTATATCATCTTACACACTAACAATTCTCTCTAGCTATATGGTCGTGATGACAGCCTTACATCAAAGTTTTATTTTTTCATCATTTCCTACATAGTGGGAAAATATTCCTTTTGGTACTGCCCATTAGTGCTCATTTTTTATAGTTCTCCTTCTTCAAACCTCCAAGCAAGGTAGTTTTTAAACTCTTTCAACATGTGGACTACCTTTTCCTTTAGCTCTCCATGCAACGAAAAACTAATATAGGTTACCCTTGGTTCCTCTGGGGAACCAAGATTAATCTCTTCTAAAGGGATCTGTAACTTTTAGTTTGGTATCTTCAAATTTTGTAGGAGTCTCCTTAAGATTCTTCATCTGAATCTCCTCCAGATCTTCACAATTATTTGGATCTCCTTCAAATATTAACTCTTCATCTTCATCTTCAGTAGCCTTTTTCTTGAATTTAGATTTTCATAGGGAGCCCTCTATTTCCTTTATTCTTCTCTTTAAGACTCCATGTCTTTGGAGTTTCCTTTTCTGTGTTCTGGTAAGAGGATGAGATAACTTCTTATGTTGGACCCTATACTACTGATTTCCTGGGGGCACTTTGGGGGAACCACAAATCTTAGAGCTCTTTTCTAGATCTCTTTCTTTATTGGTAATCCTTTTTCTCTTTCTAACTTTCTGACCCATACATTCTTGAATAATGTCTTAGGTCTCCTTTCCATTTTCTCACGGATCCTTCTCCTTTGGTTCTTGAGTGAACAAAGATCAAAGATTGCTGTGTTCACAGTGGCCACTAGGGGAAAGGAATTTCTATCCACCAATATAGTTTTCTTCTTCTCAAGGAACTTCAGAACTCCTTTATTAATTCTGTCTCTCACCACCTCTCTCACAGCCTCCATGCCTACTGGGGCTTAGTTTTTGGGAATATAGTATTGGGGGAATTGTTGAATCCCTCGAATCCCTCCTACTGTCATGCCCCCTGAGTTTTCCTGCATATTACCATCATATTCATACAAGTTACGATGCACAAAAGGGTTAGTGTTAGGGTAAATATGATGAGGGAGTGTTGGCCTACCATTAAAGCGGCCATTTTGAATAACCTTGGGTGTTATGGGTATCTCCTCCCTTCTGTATGGAGGTGTGTATTTTTCTCTCTTCTCTAGATTGATATGGAATAGGTGATGAGAGTCACCTACCTCTTGTGATAATCTAAAGGATTGCCCCCCGACTTTTTCAGGCTGTATATTAGCCTTAGATAAAGCCTCAGTGTTTGCATTCTTGGAGCCCTGCCGACCCACACTAGCAGTCTGTTGAAGATGGTGATCTAGTTTGTGGGAGACCACTTTCTGACTTCCCTCTAAAGTTTTCACTATAAACTCCATGAATTTAGACTGTATCTCTATGAATTTGAGTTATGCCTCCCTCTGCTCTTGAAGGAAATCCTCTAGAACCTTTTTGAAAAAGTTAGAACTCTCTGTTTCAATTGTTTTCCCAACATCAAGACCTGTTGAGAATGGAGCACTTTCAATTACTTGATCTTGAATGTGCTTTTCAAAATTCTCCACCATATGGGGAACGAGACCTTTTGTCCCTACTATTGTAGGTGCCTCCTCCTGATCCTGAGACCCGGTATTGTCTCTCTCTATAAAACTCCTTGTTTTTGGCATTTCAGTAGTGTCCCACCAGGCGTGCCAAAAAATATGTTGGTCTTTGGCCCTTGCAACTGTGAAATGTAGAGCGCCAGGTGTGTGAGGTACACCAACCTAGGAGATCTAACCTCTATTAGAGACTTTAGCGTAAACTAAGGGACCTAAGCTTACTGAGTTATTAAACCAACTGTAAAGTGATTAATAGTTACGTTTAACACTGATGATGCCAAAATAAAAAATAGAATTTAAGAATTTAAGTAAAATGATGAAAGGGGACTAAGGGGCTTCATTGTAAATAACAAGAAATTAGACTATTAACAGTGTTTGATTGCAGAAAACAAGAATAGAATATTGAAAATAAAAAACGAAAATGATAAATTGAAAATAAAGTTGAAGTTCTGTAGATTTTGCTCTGTTGTTTGGATTGATTTTTGGCTGTCCCTTTTTCTGTAGGAGGAAGGGTTCTTTTATCTATGGAGCATGTAACTTCCATCTTGCCCATTACTGCATGTTCCTTATCTTTGATTTTCAACTCCCTCAATCATGTTTCTTATCTCCTTCTACCAGTTTCCAAATTCTACATGTAACCAACCTCCTACAATTAATTAATTAATTATTTTGGATTTTTAGCCTATAAATTCATGGGCTCTACAATCTCTTAATTTTTGGTCCAAACAACTTCAACTGTCCATTTCAATATCTTTTGTTTTTATTTTAAAAGATTCATTTGTTATCTTTTAAGTGTAATGCAATGAATGTTCTTCCATTCATGTAGCAGTTTTTTACAATTTTCTAGTTATTTACTACAATTCTCCATCATTTTCAACGATTTTTATTTTCAATGATTCTCTATTTTTAAAAATCTTTCATTTTTTTTAAATTTTTTAGCTTTTTTTTTAACAAGGTATATTTACTATTAATTTAGCTATTGAACAATTTAATTAAGAACTCAGTAAAGTTAAGTCTTTTAATTTACAGAAATCATTTGTTGAAATCAGATTTTAGAGGCAGAAAGAAACAATTTTACTTTTAGCTAATAAAAATAAAATACAAAATTATACATCACAAATCTATTAGATCCAAAATAAATAAGAATTAGCTCACTCAAAATAATGCTAACTAGTAACTACGCTAACCCTATTAACAAAACCATCTAAAAGATGTCATTATCCATAAATAAAAGGCATTAAAAAACATACAAAAAACTTGTTTGTCTTTTGATATTAACTCATAATTTATGCTCAGTTGTCTCATAGCACCACAAGATGTCCTTATTTTGGCAGCTGAAAAACTAGTCTCAACTACCTATGGGGACTGTAGATGGGAATGTTTTGTTGGTAAGCAAGATGCTTTAATCAATTACCAACTTTTTTGAAATGCATTTCTTTTTAATTGAAACAATCATACCATTTTGATCCATATGCAACAGTTAAACAATGACATCGATCCATTCCCATCCGGTTTTATTTAATTTTTTTTTTTCAATAACAATTTTCATTAACTTAAAAAATTTTCGCATCAAAATACGCTGAAGAGATTTGATTAACGATATAAGAACTTCAAAAAGCAAAAAAGAAAAAAAAAAACTTCTTCCTAATCCAAATCTACCCTATTAGCTTATCGACTAATACAATAAAAAAAAAATTCTCGTTCAATTGAAACTAGCACTATTATATGAACTTTCCTTGATCCAATTTATCTTTTCTAACTACTCAATTAAATAAAATTCTATTTACAAATTTAAATCATTTTAAATTAACAAATAGTTTTTTTTATTCTTAATTAATTAGTAATTTAATCATCAAAAAAATTAATTAGTAATTTAATTAATACGTTTAGAAAATAAAATAAACTGATTCTGATTTATGGTTTGGTACATCATTATTGGACTACTCATATCGTGAGAAATTTAATCAAATGAAATTTTTCCTTTTTATTAGTTCTACTTACTCTCACACGAATTTTTTTTTTATTAAAGAATAATTCACACACTTCTACGTTTTAAAGTTGGATTTTAAAACATAATTGTTAAAAAGTTTTAAAATAGAAATACTTCTTTGAAAAGCAGTCCAAATACACCCAACCCGAGTTCGTGCAAATGTTATTTTATTTTAAGGTATAATTTAATCAAGTTAATTATATATTAAATTTCTGTTTGACTTCATTTAATTCTAAAATTTAAAATCAGATTAATTTTTCTAAAAAAGTTAAGTTTGAGTTGATTAAATAATTTTTATACTCAAATTCGACTCTACTCAACTTAATTAATTATGAAAATTTATAAAAATTTTAAAATATTCAAACTCAACTCGAAAATAATAATATATTTATATATTTATGTTAAAATAAAAAATAAAATAATAAATATATACAAACTCAATTAAACTTGTAAATTTATCAAGTCAAATATATATTAAGAAGTTGGATCTCAATTTATCAATAATTGGAATAAATTTTAAAAATTTTTTAGTAAATCTTAAATAACTCGAAACTAAGTTACTGAATGAAAGTGTAATAGTGTAACAATAAAAAATGTGAAATTTAAAAAATTTGATTGCATGTAACATTTGCATCAAATACAAAACACTTCCATACCCATAGATCATATCACATGCACTTTTACATAGCTAAACATGCATCAAGTATACATTTTATCAACAATCAATCAAGTCATGCATTCACAACATAAGACCTAACAACTAAGGGTTTAGTAACACTTACAAAACTCCTAGCTAGTAGCACACTTGACAAGCTTTGGTTGAGGTTGATTTACAAGCTCCTAACTCCCCAAATGTGAAGCCTCTAGCTTGATACACACGGATTGGACAAGAAAGACTTCCAAGGATGGTGATGCTCTAGCTACAAGCCTCTCCTCTTTGACCCAAGGTGCTTGCAAGAACCTCACCAAGCTAGGATGTATGGAACAAGTAAGCAACCTCCAATGGATGATGGTGTAATACTTATACAACTCTTGTACAACAATGGTCTAAGCTTGAAAGCACACAACACTTGTGTATAATGGTATTCTCCACACTTGAAGAAGAAGACACTCTCTAATATTTTCTCTCTTTTGTAAGAATATCAAAATGCTTTCAAATGTGCAAATGGAGTTATGTGTCTGTTGTCTCTACAAACTCCACTAACTATCAACATAAAAATAATATGATAATAGTTATGACTTTAGTGTCTCACACTCAAGCCACATGCATTAGGAGTTAGAGTATTGTCTTTATACTCTCCACTAACTTAAACAAAACCAATATTATAATAATAATAACAACTTGAGTGTCTCACACTCAAGTCACATACAATGCTATAGTTTGAATGTCTCACACTCAAGCTACATGCATTTGATAGATTGAGTATCTCATACTCCATCTATATGTATGGCTTTAGTTTATTGGTTAGTGGGTGGTGTTTGGTTACATGGATAATCTTAGACTTGATATTCATTAACACTTAATAGATATGGGCTAAGGTTATATGCACATGGGCTTCTCTACACTTAGAAAAGGCCCACTCCATACCATAAAATAACTTGTGGGCTAATTCAAACTCTTTAAATAAAATCCATGCATAAGTCCATCATTATCAATCTACTAGGTCCATCTCATGGCCGATATAGAAATCCATTAGGAGGCAAATATTAATTAAGTCCTTGAACTAAATATCACATATTAAATCAAGTCCAAATTAATATCTATTTAATTACTATTAAGTCCCAATCTTTGAATTTAAATTTTGGGATATGCTAGATCCCCGCATACGCGTAAATCCAATTCAATTAATTTAATTAATTAATTAAACTCTTTAATTAATAATCAAATTAATATTAGTCTTCACAAGTACAATTTTTATATGTGTTTATGTGAATATCCGCGCAATCACAAATCTTACGTCACAGTTCGATCCACTCATCATATGAGTATCCACATATTTATTCTGATATCTTATATCAAGTAGTATGAGACTCACTACCTCCCACTATCGATATTACATACTGATCAAGGAAAATAGACAAAGGTAATAGTCTAGGGATTAATACTACCCATATATTAATTCAATGACTATGAATATTTAATAGTATATGTACTAAATAAGTTTGTCACTCATATTATCAACTCTTGATAATAAACTTATTTAACATTATACTAAGGGAAAATATTGAAATAAACAAACACTTTAATTTAAATGAATATTTTATTACCATAAGGATAAATATACAATGTCTATATACAATAATAGCCTTAAGGCACATCTACACTGACAATCTTCCACTTGCCATTCGCTATAATATCTAAGACCCATCTTCTCAAGATGGTGATCTAACTGCAGTTGTGTCAGCGCCTTAGTGAGTGGATCAGCTACATTATCGGCTGAGGCTACCTTATGCACGAGAACATCGCCTTTTCCAATAAGCTTCCTGATAATATGATAGCACCTTTTGATATGTTTTGGATTTCTGGTAAGATCTCGGTTCATTTGCCAAAGTAATGGCTCCATTATTATCACATAAGAGAGGTACTACCAACTCAATAGAAGGAATAACTCCTAGTTCGATGATAAAATTCTAAATCCAAACAGTTTTTTTTATCATCCACATCTGACTAGAAGTTAGAATCTGTAAAGCCCGTAAGCTATAAGTCACCTCCTTCATAAGTCAAGACTAAATCCTTAGTTCTTCTCAAGTACTTAAGGATAGCCTTAACTGCCACCTAATGCTCCAAGCTTGGGTTGGATTGAAATCTGCTAGTCATACTAACAGCATAGGCAATATTCGGCCTAGTATATAGTATGACATATATTAGCCTTCCTATAGCTGAAGCATAAGGAACCTTGGCCATCTCTGCCATTTGTTCAGATGTTTTGGGCGACAACATCTTGGAAAGGTGGATACCATATCTAAATGGTAACAATCTTCTCTTGGAATCAAGTATGTTGAACCTCTTCAACATCTTTTCTAAGTAAAGACTTTGAGATAAACTTATTATTATCTTCGATCTATCTCTATAGACTCGAATCCCAAGAATATAGGTAGCCTCTCCTAAGTCTTTCATTGAGAAGGTCTTAGACAACCATACTTTTATAGAAGTCATTATACTGACGTCATTTCCAATCAAAAGTATGTCAGTAATATACAAGACTAGAAAAGTGAGTTGGCTCCCACTAACCTTCTTGTAAATACATGGCTCATCCTCGTTATTTATGAAACTATAAGAACGGATAGCCTCATCGAAATAATGGTTCCAACTCCTCGAAGCTTGCTTTAGACCATAGATAGATCTATGAAGCTTGCACACTTTTGAGCTTTTCTCAAATTCAAAACCCTTGGGTTGCTCCATGAAAATTTCTTCCTCAACATTACCGTTAAGGAAGGCGGTCTTGATATCCATTTGCCAAACCTCATAATCATAGTGTGCGGCTATAGCAAGCAGAATCCGAATGGATTTAAGTATGGCTACCAGCGAGAAGGTCTCCTCATAGTTAATCCCTTACCTTTAGCGAAACCCTTTCGTGACAAGCCTAGCTTTGAAAGTCTCTACCTTCCCATCTGCACCAATCTTTCTTTTAAAAATTTATTTACACCTAATAGGTACAATATCCTCAGGAGGATCAACATGTATTCAGACTTGGTTAGCATACATGGAATCCATCTCAGTTTTCATTGCCTCAAGCTATCTTGAAGAATCTTTATCATATAAAACTTCTTCATATGCAGTAAGATTATCATCATAAATGCTTTCTTCATGAATATACAACATTTGTATATCATGGAAAAAATTGTATCTCTCCATATGATGAGATACCCTACTAGTTCTTCTAGGAGTCAGTGTGATGATATTCTCAATTGGAATAGGCTCTTCAGATTGATCAATGTCCATTTGATCAAATTATTGGGCTTCTTTAGATGAATCCTCATTTAACATTATCTTCCTTCCTTTGCCATCTTCCTTAAGAAACTCTTTCTTAAGAAATATAGTATCTCTGCTTACAACAATAACTTGTTCAGCCGGAAGATAAAAGTAATACCCTAAACTATCTTTAGGATATCCAACAAACCTTTCTTTAATCAATTTTACATCCAACTTGTCTGATTTCAGCTTCTTGATACAAGTTAGGTACCCCCCAAATCTTAACATGTTTAAGATGTGGTGCCTTACTATGCCATTTCTCATATGGTGTGGTAGAGACGGACTTAGATGGAACACAATTAAGGATGTGGCAAGCTGTTTGGAGTGTAAAACCCTAAAGTGATATGGGAAGATCAATGTAGCTCATCATAGAACATACCATATCTAATAGGGTACGGTTATGCCTATCGAATACACCATTCAACTGTAGTATTCTAGGTGGCGTGAGCTGTGATACAATACCATATTCCTTAAGAAACTCAATGAACTCGTTACTTAAGTATTCACTCCTCGATCTGATCGAAGAGTTTTAATACTCTTTCCGGTTTGGTTCTCTACTTGGGCTTTGAACTCCTTGAACTTTTCAAAGGAATCACTATTGTTCTTCATAAAAAAATAAGTGGCTATACCTTGATAGATCATCTATAAAGGTAATAAAGTAGAAGAAGCCACCTCTAGCTATTTCCCTAAATGGCCCACATACATCACTATGTATGATTTCTAACATATCTTTGGCTCTTGCCATTTGTCTAATAAATGGGGATCTAGTCATTTTGCTTTAAAGACAAGCCTCACAAGTTAGATTGGATGTGGATTCAAGATTGCTCAAGATTCCCATCCTTTCCAACTTCATGATCCTATATTCTACAATATGACATAATCTCAAGTGCCACAGATATTTGGAGTTAGAGGTGTTTTCAATTAACATTGCATTCACATTAGATTGGGGCTCAATGTTATTAGACATATTATTAATATAATATAAACCATGTATCACATAACCTATGCTAATCAATTCATTTCTAAAATAAATTTTGTATTCATCTCTACCAAAAAGGAATTCATAACCCTTACTAGTCAAACTAGAGATAGAGATAATATTTTTAAAGGCATTAGGTATATACAATACATTATCCAATAACAAAATATGATCAAGCAAATCAATAGAAGTATATCCTATAGCCTTGGCTACAACACTTGCTTCATTTCCAAGCTTTAAGGTTACTTCATTGGGCCTCAACCTTCTCTTATTTGCTAGATCCTGCAAGGATAAATAAATGTAAGAACTAGGACCAGTATCCAATACCCATATATTAGATGAGCTCTTAGAACATTTAGAAGTAAATAAACTAGAGAAAGTCTTACCTTCTCTATCCTTGTCTTTTCCCTTAGTCTTGAGGGACTCAAGGTACTTGGGACAATTTCTCTTCTAATGTCCCTCTTCTTGGCAGTTGGAATATTTTCTTTTACCCTTGTCCTCCCTCATGGTAGCCTTGCCCTTGTTCTTAGCTATTCCTCCCTTGGGCTTGACAACATTTGTCTTGCCCTTGTTCTTCTTATTGGCCTTCTTTTTAGTTTTGCTAGAAGAGGCAATAAGTACAACCTCCTTCCCTTTGCTCCCTTGGATATCCTTTTGGGCCATCACGAGCATGTTCAAAAGCTCCGTAAGAGTGCACTCAATTTTGTTCATGTGAAAGTTTACGATGGTTTACCCAAACGATTCAAGAAGGGATTGGAGGATCATATCCACTTAGAAGTGGAAGTACATTGAAAAGTCTAGACTCTCTAGCTCCTCAATTGATCTAATCATAGAGTTTACATGAGCTCCAACATCCTCTCCCTCTTTCATTTTAGTATAGAAAAGCTGCTTAGATGTCTCATACCTAGTGGTCTTACTATGCTCACCAAACAACTCTTGTAGGTGTAGTAGGATTTCATATGCACTTGTGTACTTCTCATATTACTGATGTAACTCGGTAGTCATAGAAGCCCACATTATGCAACGTGCTTGCATATCATCATCCTTCTATTTAGAAAGAGTTTTGTGCTCTTTTTGTGAAGCATTTTTGGGAAGGGATCGGGGTAGGCTTTGCTCTATCATATAGAGTATTTTTTTAGAAGTTAAAATAACTTTTAAGTTCCTTAGCCATTCTATGAAGTAAGGGCCCGTGAACCTATTGTTGTCGAGTGGGTTTGAAGGTCTCATGTTATCAATTTCTGCAAAAGGTAACAAGATTGATTAGTTATACTCATTGTTATCACCATTAGATTTGGTCTTTAATCATAATGGGCTCCTACTAACTTTGTGAATCCTATATTTCCAAGTAGGAAACGAAAATCCCATATTGAATGGATTTCTAGTAGGTAATGGAGTACTTAATGGGCCACTAATATCCCTCAGGTACATATTACCATTCTTGGAATATTAGTTCTCATTAAGTGGACAACTCTTGTCCATCACATCTCATGTGAGGTTCCATTAATCCGGCTCCTAATATTACGGGCCTCAGGTACGTATTGCCATTATTGGCATTAGTATTAATTAGGTCCATACCATTGGATCAGTGAAGTGTATGGATTTTAACACTATAAACCTTAGGTACGCCTATTTGCCATTCTTGGCCCATAGTGTATCCATACACCCATAACATCTCATACTTTACAATAACACTATATGAATCTCTTGGGCCTTATGTACACTCTTATATGTCCATAGCCAATGTACATAAGCCCAAAACCATGTAAGTTATTACTCTAATGGAGAGCCTAGACTTAAATTTTAATTGGAAGATTTTTGTATCAATTTAAATTAAGGTATCCTTTGTACATTAGCCATTTTATAATATACATATCTCATACATACATTGCATGCCAATATATATTCATCCATATACATATTACATACATGCATAGCATGCTTCAACATACATATCACATATATATATTGAACATGCAAAATAAATACACAAATAAGGAGTGATCATGGGCTTTTTCTAATCCTATTCTAACACTTAGAATATTGCAAGTGGGCCTAGCCCAAGAAAAGCCTTTATTCTATGAGCCTCCTTAGTCACCATTATAATGGGCCTTACCTCCAAGCCTTCAAGGTTGAATGAGCCTCCAATTGAACTCTTCAATATTACATTCAATCCTTGGCATACCAAGGCAAATAATTTACATCCTAAAACTATGTAATTAATATTTAATTACATAAATAATAATAATAAAATTAATTATTATTACAAACTAAAAAAAAATGTAAACTAAGTCCATGGTCAATCCTTGCATGAATGACAAGCAAATATTTAATAAAATACAACTCTTGCATATAATCATATATTTACAAAATTAAACAAACAAGAAAAAAAATTATGAACAGTACCGGTGAACAATAATCTGTGAATAGTAAACTATGAATAGTATGAACATAAAAAAAATTAATGCATCTTTAGTCACAACTCTTGCAACTAACAATATGTTTAATCAAAACACTTGCAATTAACATAATCTTTAGCATGTAAATCATGTGATAATAGACTCTTGATACCAATTTAAGGAAAGTGTGATAGTGTAATAATAAAAAATGTGTAATTTAAAAAATTTGATTGCATGCAACATTTGCATCAAACACAAAATACTTTCATGCCCTATCACATGCACTCTTACATAGCTAAACATGCATTAAGAATAATATTTTATCAACAATCAACTAAGTCATACATTCACAATACAAGACCTAGCAACTAAAGGTTTAGTAACACTTACAAAACTCCTAGCTAGTAGTACGCTTGACAAGCTTTGGTTGAGGTTAATCTATAAGCTCCTAACTCCCCAAATGTGAAGCCTCTAGCTTGATACACATGAATTGGACAAAGAAGACTTCCAAGGATGGTGATGCTCTAGCCACAAGCCTCTCCTCTTTGACCCAAGGTGCTTGCAAGAACCTCACCAAGCTAGGATGTATGGAACAAGTAAGCAACCTCCAATGGATGATGGTGTAGTACTTGTACAACTCTTGTACAACAATGGTCTAAGCTTGAAAGCATACAACACTTGTGTATAATGGTATTCTCTACACTTGAGAAGAAGAAGGAAGAAGACTCTCTCTTACCTTTTATCTCTTTTGTAAGAATATTAAAATGCTCTCAAATGTGCAAATGGAGTTGTGTATCTTGGTTGTCTTTACAAACTCCACTAACTACTAACATAAAAATAATATGATAATAGTTATGAATTGAGTGTCACACACTCAAGTCACATGCATTAGAGTTAGAGTGTTGTCTCTACACTCTCCATTAACTTAAACAAAGCTAATATTATAATAATAATAATAATAACTTGAGTGTCTCACACTCAAGTCACATGCATTTGATATATTGAGTGTCTCACACTCTATCTATATGCATGGCTTTGCTTTATAAGTGAGTGGGTGGTGTTTAGTTACATGGATAACCTTAACCTTTGACTTCATTAACCCTTAATGAGTTGGGCTAAGGTTATGGTCATATGGGCTTCTCTGCACTTAGAGAAAGCCCACTCCATACCAAACTTGACAACTTATGGGCTTATTTAGACTCTTTAAATAAGGCCCCATCCCAAGTCCATTTCAAGTCCATCTTAATTAATATACATGGTCCATCTCATGGCCATCTTACTTAATATACATGGTCCATCTTATGGCCCATCTTAATTAATATACATGGTCCATCTCATGGGCCATCTTAATCAATAGACATGGTCCATCTTATGGCCTATATATATGTTAGTGTAGATGTGCCCTATGGCCATTCATGTATATAGACATTGTATATTTATCCCCATGGCAATGAAATATTCATTTGGATCAAAGTGTTTGTTTATTTGAATATTTACCCTTAGTACAATGTTAGATAAGTTTA
>CATIWO010191523.1:0-25163 GCA_949673435.1 Macaranga tanarius
TTTTTTATCAATTTGGTGTTCTTACAATTTCTCTTGATTTATGACATTTATTTTTTAAAATTAATATCATGTACTAGTTTACTTTCATAGAAATTATTAGTTTGTAATTGTTAGTAATTTTTTAAAATATTATTATGGACCATTATATAATGAATACACACTAAATTTTTAGAGAAAGTATAATTTTAATTTCATAATTTTATAAATATCTTATTTTTCATAATCTTTTTTTTTTTTTTTAACAAATTGGGGATTTGTTTTCTATAACATAACTCCTCTATTGCATATTTATGGTGGGGCCTTCTATTTATCATCCCATTATCTCGTTGATAGCAAAGGAACAAAAATGAAATGGATTTTTAGTGATATGTTCATAACTTTTTCTGTAGTTAATAATTCACATCTTTTATCCTCTGTCCAAGCCTTACTATATATATAGCACATGAAAAAAATTTTCTTCCTCCATGAGCTTGATATATATATATATACGGGGAGAAGGGGAGAATGGGAAACAAACCTAACCATAAGACTTACTATGCATATGGTGGTTTTCTCAATCAGCAATTATCTGAATTGTACTGTATGCTCAACAAGTCTTGCGGTTAAATATGTTCCCCATCTCCTTATTGTGCTTTTAAGTACCTTGATTTTAGGATTAGGATTTATACCCCATAAATGTGGCATGTAGTCTTTTCAGTATATACACAGTAAATCTTTTGCACTTGATATAAAACAAAACTAAAATATCATTTATATCTAAAAAATGAAAGTAAACAACTTATATCCGTATATTAATTTAAGTTTTCATTCAAATCGAGATATGCAACTTTGCAATTGTATATAAAAAAATTAAAAATTGCATATGAAAAATTTACGTTGGTAAACTGTTGAATATATGATGAGGGTGATGGTGCAACAAAGAGAGCCTTACAAAGCTCTGACGAGACTGATCTTGTTGGACTTGGAAGAGGAAGAAGAAGACCATTCAAATCTCTAGACCAATGGTCATGGATTTATAGAGCACCAATTGGTTCAAAGGAAACTAGCATTGTAGAAAGCTTCATTTCAGACCAAAAAAAGGACCAATTTGAGTTGTAATTTGGAATATATTATACGGTATAATTAATGGCATGATTTAAACATGCACTCTGCGTTTGAATATTAAAATAGAGTTTTCATTGAACTCATGAGAAAATGAATATTTTGGGTATTAAAATTTTGGAAAAAAGTATAGATAAATATCTTGTAATATTATATAGTTTTATTATCAGGATCTGATCTAATAATAATAATAATATATTTTTTTGTCACAAGTAATTGAGAGATGGGGTAGGGGTTGAGACTCGAACCTGAGTCCCTTTAATGCCAATGATAAGCCTTGACCATCAGGTCGAAGGCATGCCAGCATGGTAATAGTAAGAGATCTGTATTTTTAGATACTTAAATTTTTTTTCCATTGTCTAAAAATTTAAAATTTTATATCATTTTATAAAGGAGAAAAGATTAAATTCGTTGGGACTAGTTTTGGAATATAGCATATGGTAATTGATTAATGGCATGATTTGAAAATGCACTCTGCCTTTGAGAGAGTTTTTTATGACTCGGGAGAAAAAGAACATTTTGGGTGTTAAAATTTCTTCAGCATTCTTGAATTTTGACCATCCTTTTTCCTGACTAGAATCACAAATAAATCAATCCACGCATTTGACACATCTAGACTTTGTATTTGAGCAAGCAAACACAGAGAAGGTTCCCAAAATACTTGCTAGCAGCCATTTCTGGTATTCAAAACATGATTTTCGTGACTATGATCACTATCATCATCATGTGCAAAGGCCGAGTCTCAACTCCACCTAATGATATCACGCGTATTGACGAGTTGCCCCCAGGCAAGAGCCAACACACTCAAACTTGCAAAAAATGAAGAAAAATATTTCTTATAGCCAGCTCAAATTGATGAAAAATTAAGTTGAGAGTAATAGAGAAAAATAATCATATAGCCACAGGGTTACGAATAATCTATATAGCTGACTGAAACTGATGAATAATTGAGTTGAGTTGAACATGGAAGTTGGCTATGAGCCTGAGTCAAAATTAATCTAAATATATGTGTGCAGAGCTGTGTAGCTTCATCGCGCTATACTGAAAGCTTAAACTATTTTCAGTTTCATTCCACATCAACTGCAACTAAGTCACACAGTTATGATGCCATAGAAACAGATAGTGCATATCTGAGAGCTACTTACGGTAGCCAACCAGAATTTACATGGTGTTTGATCACAAATAGAGTTGCTAAACATGATGCTTAGATTTTACAGAACAAGAGTATGCAATCATCGTACAACATCAACTTGCAGAAAAGCACCACCATTCCTTATCACCTACCCCTCAGTAGAGCATAGAGAGCAAATAAATAAATCCAAATTATGCAAGACAATATGCTCTGAACAGGAGAACAGCAGCGATCTGAAGGCAGGGGAATCTCAAATATAAGCTAGTAATTTAAAGTAGATCACAATATACAAGGAAAGGGAGAATAGAGCAAAGACGTGCTGCCAAAAAAGAACAGCAGAAGCCTCCTTTACTGCATAACCCCTCAGGCTGGCAATTGCTCCTAGTAATATGGCACTTGGTGTTGTGTATTGTAGCAAGAGCACGAATCTATACATTGCATCATCATTTACAAGAAAATTCAGCTTATCAGCCAATGCCACAATGCCAATTCCTAGCAGAGGAAGCACCAAAAGCCTCGCAACACTTATGCCAATTGTGGTTCGAAGACCAAGTGTAGACTCTTTTGGCCCCTCAGCAAGCATACCTCCAAGAATAAGCATCACAGAAGGCACCATGGCACCAGCTAAAATCTCTAAACTATCAGTGACAAAAGCTAATGGGGCATCATATCCAAAGACGAAAGCTTTTAGCTGAGGCACCATGCCAATGATGATAGCTAACAGGGAAGCAATTGTTGGAGGTTGAAGTATGTGCTGTATGGGAGTTTGTTCAGCAACAATTCTCATTCTCCTCACAACTCTTGGCTCAGCCAAACACCTAATGGACCTAGGACTGGTTGCAGAACTCTCTCCATTGAGATCAAGGTCTGGAAAATTGGTCTCTGAACGTGATGAGATGCTATTAAAAATCCTGGCAATGAAAGGAGTCTTGGAATGTTCAGTTTCTTTATCCTCGATGCCCGGCCATTCAGCTTCTACAATGAGAGGTCTACTGACATCACTAGTCGGCTGTTGTTCTTCAATCTCAAACCCTTCCTCAACAATCTCGTAAAATTGCAACGGTGGCTCCATCATATGATAAACAAGGGTGTAAACAAGAATCACAGCAACCCATTGAGCAAAAGAGACATATGCTACCCCCCTTGAGTGGCAATAAGGTCCAAAAGGGCTGTCTTTAGTATGACAAACAGAACCAACAATCGCTAAAGGAAGATTTCCAGTATTGCCAAAGGCAGTCATGATTATGGTAAATCTATTAAACTCTGGTGGCGGGCGGCATATAGCCACAACTATCAGTCCAAGAAAGAAACCGATGACTGTACTAAGCAGCACATTAACAGGGACAAACCACCAAAATTTGATGTTCTCAAATGTAATGCTTTCACCAAGCTCAGTGAAGATTAGGCAGGGCAGGAATAGAGCAAAAACTAGTTTGCTTAGAAGTTTAAATGTTGCTTTTGGGGTGATTTGGGTTTTTGGGTGCCCAAGAATTAATCCTATAATTGTAAGAGATATTAGTTTCATCAAAGGAACTATAGCAGTTGCCAAATTTTCACCACTAGACTTCATACTGTTTTCAAATAAAGCATACAAAAGACGAAACATCTTCACTAAAAATGATTAGAAGCTCAAGAACATAGATATATATATATTTTTGGTTCTCTTCCTGCAATAAACAAATCAACAATCACAAAAACTTCACATCAAAACAGAATCAATCACAAGAACCCATTTCAGGAAATTGAAAGTTAAACCAAACCAACCAAAATACATAGAACCCAACATGGGTTTCAAAGATTATCTCCATAAAAAACTGAACTTTATAGCCAAATCAATACAAACAAAATTCTTCAGAGATTAACAAGAAATTGACAAACACCCGCAAAAATAAAACATGAACCTGCAACCCAAATCAACGAAGATGCAACATGGTTTTCAAGAATTTTGTTGAACAAAACTAAAAATTAAGAAGGGATAAAAAGAGAGCTTACAATTACAGATCAGAAGATTCACATCAACATCATATCCCCACCAAAAACAAATGGCAGATCCTCTGTTTCTCTGTGTAAGATACCGCAATAAATTGGGTTGTTTCTTGTGTTTTTATCCATTGCCTGCCACAGATTTTAGAATTTTTATTTTGTTTTCGTTTCTGTTATTTTTTTTGGCTTTTTCGCCTAAAAGATTTTATCTTGTTTTGTTTTTGACAGTACAAAACGTAATTTGAATTTCTCTGTTAATTTTCTAATAATTAAAAAAAAAAAAAAAAAAAAACTGCTCTGTAAACTTTTGTGAACTTAAAAAACATCCTAATCCACGAAAACAAATGGCAATCCTCTATTTCTCAGTTATATCCCTTATCTCAAGTCTCTGTTTTAAATAATTCGAATTTTTTTTTATAATTTTATAATATATATATATCATCTCTGAAAAAATGTTTTTTTTTTAAAAATATTTAACGTGTTTGAATAAATGGGTGAAATATGTCAAATTCAAAAATAAAAAATATATTTAAGAAAAATAATTTTTAAAAAAATATATTTTATGAAATAATCTTAACTATTAAAAAAAAAAGAAAGCCACAATAGCTTTTGTCTCATGTTCTTAAAGAACTCTAGAATGTTCCTAATAATACTCCCATCTAAAAAAATACAAGAAATAATATAAAACAGACACATTTACTCTTGATATTTAATTAAAATTTTTAATTCACCATTTTAATACTATTATAATATTAAAAATAATAAAAAATAAATTAAATTAAATTAAATCAAATTAAATTATAAATTCAATAAAAATTTTCTTTTCGTTTAAAAAGGTTAAATAAAATAAATAATATATTTATTCTCAATATTTTATTAACTCTACAGTAATATACAAATACTTAATTAACTTCTTATTTTCACTTTTTCAAAAAAGAAAATTTATTCTTTACACTGTTAGAATATTACAAACAATAAAAATTTTAAGTAGTGATTAAATTAAATTAAAGATTATAATTTCAACAAAAAAATTAAATAACATAAAAATACTTATTTATTTTCAATATTTGATTAAATTTATAATATTATACTCTTTTTAATTTACCATTTTTCTAAAAGAATTATTCACTTTTTTAGCACTATTATAGTATAGAAAATAATAAAAAGTTTTTAACTAAATTAAAAAAATTACAATTCCAATAGAAAAATAAATTATTACAGTAGTATAATTCGTAGCTGTTTAAAAAAATAGTGAATTTACTACTTAAAATTTTTAACCAAACATCAAATTATATAAATATCTGCATTTTAAAAATTTTAAATATATTTTTGAATTTTATAATTATTTTCATTTTAACCTTTGATTAAAAATATATTCTGAAAATATATTCAAACTTTTTTCACAAGGGAAAATAATTTGATGGAACTAAAATTAAGAAATTTTTTTAATTATTTTAAAAAATAGATGAAATAATAATTATAGTCTAACATCTAGGATAATAGTAATTATCCCAACATATAAAAATAGGATTTTGAGGAGGCCTAATTGGTTGCTACTCATGTTAATTACAATTAAGGTTGTGAATGGGTCGAAATAGTTCAGAAAATTTAAATTTTTCGGACCCGATTTAAAATTTGGAGAATTTAAAAATGAATTCTTTGAACCCAGTTCCAAAAATATAAATTTCCATTTCTCATTGCTCTGAATTTTCGGAGCAAATGAAAATTGCACAACAGTTCAGAATAAAACCAAAATTCAGAAATTTATATTAATTCTTTAGTTTATATATTTAAAATTAGGGTTAATTACTATTTAGTCCCTGAAGTTTGACATATTATGCTAAATAGTCCCTGATGTTTAAAAAATATATTAACTCATCCTTGACATTTACAACTGTTACACAAAATAGTCCTTATGTTAGTTTTTTGATCAATTGTTGAGTAGTCAACGGGAAAAGCACAGGTCAAATGAGAGAATACCCACCTGAAATGTCATAAATACCCACCATGATATATACATAAACATATCATCTCTTCTTATTACATATCGTCTTCTTCTTCTATTTCTTAAAACTGAAAATTAGGGCTTATTTTTGCAATCTTCAATTGACATGGTTGGTACAGAATCAAGCAACAATGAAGCAAGGGAAGGACGTTGTCAAAACAAAAATTACAGATGTGGAAAAATGGTTGGCGTCAAAATCTCTGAAACTGAAGAAAATAAGAACATATTGTTCTATTATTGTAAAGATGGAAGGTGTGGCTCATTTCTTGGATGGTGCATTCTTGTAACATCATTTCAGAATAGCTTTAGCAATGGGAGCGTGGATTCAAGTTTAAGGTTAAGGGAAAGGGCTAACAATGAGGAGGTGAATATATTGAAAGAAGAAATTCAAGTGATTAAGACTGAGAATATCATTATGGCAGAAAAAATGAAAGGTTTAGAACATGCTTTGGGTTATTTGAGGGCTGCATTGATTATGGAAATGTTAATAAGTATGGGTGAGTTTATGTTCACTGTGTGTATTCTTATTAAGAAGATTTAGGTTTGATTTAAATGTAGGTAGTAGTTTGGTAGCTTTTGTGTTTAGTTCTTAATAAATTAATTTTTGTAAGTAATTAACCTATGAAATGAAATGACTTGACTATCATTTAAGCAGCTTGTGTGCTTCTGAAATAAGTTTTGAAGTTCATTACTATATGTGAAAGGAATGAAGTTAACAGAAATATCTCATGGAATAGTTGTATGCATGTGTTTGAATATGAATGTATAACAGATGCAAAACATGTAATGTAAGAGCAACAAAACCTGAAATGTGAATCCTCATATTGTAGCAAAAATATAAGTTATAAAATGAATATTACTAAATAAAAATTATAAGCTTGTATACTTATAATTTGATTTCATTCATGTAATAAAAGTTGTCAATTTTACATGAACATTAGCTGCCTATTATGCACCCAATGATCAGTCACCATAATCAATAGGTTTCAGTTGGCAATTAGCAAAAATACTATATATCTACAAAAGTTACTCGGCCCAAAAAAATTGCATCTTAACAAAAGTATTCAGTTTCATTTTGACACAAGTCAAAATGTTGTACACAACCAGTGATATACAGCCACCAAAAAAAAACAAAAAGTTCCCAAAAATTCCCTCATAGAATATTTTCAATCTTCTTTACTGCCTTCCAGAAGTGCTCCTTGGCTAGCATTGATTGGCCTCCTACCATCTCTTGAACCAGCCTCAACTCTTCCTTTGCCTCTTCCCCTGGACACATTCATTTTTCTAGCTCTGCTCGCACTATTCTAGGAAGGTTGAGTTGTAAAGCTACCAACTTGTGTTCCAGTGGGCCTAGTTATTGTAGTCTAAAGAGAAAACAAAGGATAAATTAATAAATGACTCTAACCTAACATCATAAATGATTAAAGTGAAATTATTGCAAACTAAACTTACCCTTGATGCAACTGGTGCTTATTGGCAAGACCTTTTATTGTGCCCAATTTCCTTGCAAGTTCTGCATCTAACTGTGTAGGATCTTTTTATGAGGGCAAAAGGTACTTCTTCATCTGCTTCTCAAACTCTTTCCTTTCTTTGTCTTCCTGGATTTCTTTTTAAAGGTAGAGGCAAAATATAAGTTAATAAGTCAATGTTTGTGTAGTCATATTCTGGTAGTGGATGAATGGCACCACTATAAGCTGTCTGGTAGGTCTTGACATGGTAGAACTTATGACAGAAATCCTGAAGCCTGCCTCTATTATATCCAATGCACAAAGCTACATATTTATAGGGCATTCTAGTAATTACCCATAATTGACGACTGCATGTTTTCTCTCTTAGCTTCACAGCATATCTTGGTTTGCCATCATGCACCTCAAATTCATCATTATTTCCAGGCATTAGAGAACACTTCCTAGATGCCTTCACAATGTCATGTATCTTTCTTGTTGCCATTGGTATCAGCTTTTCCTCCCAAGTACATGACTTGGCATATCTCTTATGCAATCTCACCATGCATTTCTGTCGAATGCAGTCTATCATCCTAATAATAGGTAGCCCTCTTATTTTTCCAATCCAAGAGTTAAAGGACTCTGTCATATTATTGGTGATGTCATCACTTTTTGCAGTATTTGTGAATGTATGTCTTGCCCACTGTTGAAGGGGGATTGCAAGTAACCAATCAGTTGGCTTTCCTTCACCCACTTTCTTCAAGATCTTGATTTGTTCCCAGAATTCAAAACCAGTTGTTGCCCTAGCTGATACCCAAAATTCTTTCCTCAATCTTAATCCTGGAAACTTCTTTTTGAAATTGCTAAAGATATGTTGGCAGCAAAATCTCTGTGTTGCTGATGGAAACCATACTTCAATAGCATTGGTTAGTCCTTGTTCCAATCAGTTCATATACATTTCAGTCAGTTAATAGTAATAAGGATTCTGGGATTAGTTAAATAAATAGCAAATATAAGTCTATCATACATACATACCTTCTGTCGATCTGACATGAATGTCTATGGTGTTCCTTTATTGTCACTTCCTATACACTGATTTAAACAATCCATAAAAAATGACCAGCTTGCAGTGCATTCAGAGTCCACTACTGTAACAGTAACAGGCAACACACCTTTATTTCCATCAAGTGAAACAACAGACAAAAGACAATCCCCATATGGACCTTTTAAAAAACACCCATCAATACTAATGAAAGGCCTACAACCTTCTAAAAACCCTTTCTGAACAACTTTAAAACTAATAAACAAGTACTTAAACACAGGTGGATCATCAAGGGTATTTTTTGGCTGAAATTGCATCTTCACAAATGTCCCTAGATTAATTTCCCTTAAGTGCTGTATATACCTATTTAATTATTTATAAGAATCCTCATGTGATCCCTCCTTAGCCTCTCTACCCTTACTCCTAACTCTATATAGCTGCCACAAAGCTATATATACTCCCTATTTATTTTTAGCTGATTGTGCATAAGTTCATAACTCATATTGAGGTCTGCATCTAGCATCTCATTCAACTTCTCAACAACCTAGTTGGTAGTGGCATTAGAATTTTCTGTCATGTCTGCCCTAATGCATGAATGTTTTGGATTTAGTGTTTTAACCATAAAACTCTTCTGGTAAGGTAATATAGATGCATGAATCCTCCATGGACATTCTTCAACTTTGCACTTTACTGTCATTCTAAGTCTATCATTCTTAATCTTATGAAATAAGTAACCCCCTTTTACATCATAATCCCTCAAAGCTACCCTAAATGCATATACATCATCAAATGTTTGTCCCACATAAAATTTAAATTCCCCATCCCCAAGATTGACAAATGGATTACTGTATAATTATCTTAGGGGATCTTTCACTTTTCTCTTTCTACCACCCTCAACTTCATCATCAGTTGAAGTATCTACATCACTACAACCCTCCCCTATGTCACTGAGGTTGTCATTATCATTCATAATGACATCATCATCATCTAACTCTTCCTCATCTATAAGACTTTCACGTTCTAAGGTGCTAATGGCATGAACATCACCATAATGCAACCATTCTTCATCATCAGAATCAGAAAAGATATATTCTTCACCACTAATATAGTCATCATTATGTTTATTAGCTCTGTCTGCCCTATATTTGCATGCTTAATCCTTTTTTCCTCTTTTTTTACCTCTCTGTCAACCCTTATTCTGCCTCTCCCCCTTCCCATCCCCTTGCTCTAAACCTTCCTCTTTCTATACCCACATTATCAGACCTTTGTATTTGACTACCATGAAGATCACATTCAAGTTCAGGTATAGGTGTTTCAGGTCTAAAAAGTTTTGGTATGATAGGTTCAGGTCTCTTAGGGTCAACTGGGACTGTTTCAGGTTCAGCTAAAGGTTCAGCTTCACCTACAAGTTCAGGTTCAGCTACTGGTTCATGTTCACCTACTGGTTTAGGTTAGGCCACAGGATCAGGTTTCCCATCCCCAGGTTCAAGTTTAGAAATCCTAATGTCAGGTCTTATAGGTTCAGGTGTATGTGTTTCATATTCAGGTTCAAATTCAGAAATCCCAATGTCTGGTACCCCAATTCCAGGTATGTTATGATTCACTATTTTTATATGTTCTAATCTCTCATAAACTAAAATATGAATTATTAGGTTATCCTTGTACTTCCTAAACATGGCATCTACATCTTCATCACTCTCTAAATGCATCCTAGTTCCAAGAACACAGATAGAAAAACCATATTTTATAGTTGGAAACATCCTAAATACATCTTGTATTAGGTTTAAGTAACAATACCTATCTGGATATACATTATCCAAAATCTTGCACTCATCTTCATACTCCACTTCAAGTGAGTAAGAATCATCATACAACATCTGCATTAAATCAATATATATTATTTAGTTTCAATTCATTTAAATAAATAAATATTCATATTTTAGCATACAACAGATATGCATTTAGTACAATTACACAACTTTAAACCCATCATTCATAACACATCCCACAATTCAATGATTGACAGTTTACACAACATACTCATTTTATTTGAAGATGCACATATTCCTCGATATCCAAATACTTATAAAACAACTTTAGGTTATCCAAAAGCTATAGGCATTTCACATCTTTGAAAGCTTTTCTACTTTCATGATTTGATAAAAAAACTAATCAAATTAATCCAATAGATGCTCCAACCTTAAAACTGCTCCAACCTTAAAACTGCTTCAACCAAATATTAATTTATTTATCATTAGACCTGAAAAAAGATTATAATAACTAAATTTACAATCTATCTCACACTTCTCAAGTAAACAAATTAATATTAAAATACATTATTTTAATGTCACAGGTACCCTAAACCAGATTAATAGCTATTACAAATAATTCCTAATCTAACAGCCACTTAAAACCAATCCCTAGATTAATTACTATTTTATTGACATGTTGAAAGAAGTACCAGAAGAAGAAAGCAACAATATTTTAATGTAACAGGTATCCTAAACTAGATTAATAGCTATTAAAAAAATCCCTAATCTAACAGCCACTTAAAACCAATCCCTAAATTTATCACTAATTTATTGACATGTTCGAGTGGAAGACTAAAGCAACTCAACATAATAAAAAAATAAGCTTTGGAGTTTTACCTTCTTTCTCATGCAACAACGACACTAATAGAGGACAAAAGCAATGGAGTCTGACTTGATATTTTTGGAATCAAGGGAAAAGATTCACGAAAATGATAATGATGCCAAAAAAAAGAGAAGAAGATTGCAAAGACGGTAGTGGAGTATCAATTAGGGGGATTTGTATATTCTTTCCATGTTCTGCATTTTCAAACAACGCTAATTGATTTAGGGTTTTTTAATTTTCCCCTTTTTAGGTTTAATTTATAAGACAGGATAATTTAATCATTTCATATGCATTTCACGGCAACTTAACCGAAAACTAAATAGAAGGACTTTTTAATATATTTAGTTAAATGTCAAAGATGAGTTAATATATTTTTTGAATGTTAGGGACTATTTAGTATAATATGTCAAACCTCAGGGACTAAATAGTAATTAACCCTTAAAATTAATATTTTTAATTTAAATGCAAAAAAAAAAAAAACTCTAAATTGGATTTCTATAATACAATCAAGACTATTCTAATTAAAATTAAACCAGGCCAAGAAATGATTGAGCAAAGTGCTTTTCTTATAGTATGAAACTTAGTCCTAACCTATCAGGATAATTCAAAATTCTAAAGTACGTGTTAAAAGATTCTTTTTGCTCAATTGTTCGATGAAACCTTGAACATAAGGCGTTCCCACATACTCAGAACACCAATCTAGAACTGATTTGTAAGTGAAAATATTAGGAAACACAAAAGCATATGAGCATATATGCAAAAGTAGTCTTTGATTTTGAATATAATTAAAATCGATTTTAGTTTCTTTCAGGACATTTTCCAAATAGCTAGTCCACACTTTGAAAATTTCCCTTTTTAAGCCATTGATTGCAATATCAAAATCATAGGTTATGTCCATAGCAAATGTTGTAGCCACTACCTATCATTATTAGATGGTGATTCAAGGCACCATCATGAAGCATATTATCCGGGAAATAAGTATACACTTACTTAAAAATCACTTGAGGTTATTTCTATCCCTTCACATGACTTGAAGTTGCAGTACTCTATTTTGACTCAGAGAGGTTTCTTACTCTCTAGATAAGGAAAACCAAGACAGTTTCTTTATTAAAACTCACATTCAAGGTAACCCAGATATTTATTTATTTCATGTATTTGACGATATGGTTTATATAGTGCTGAATGTTCAATTTTTATCAATGATAGGTTAGTTAAGATATTAGCAAATGATCCCATGTTGTTGATTAAGTGAAAGGATACAAGGATCCTAACATTAAGTCATGGGATAATAGAGGGTGATCCTCTTAGGTTGGGTGTGTATGGCTAAGGGAAAGAGAGGGTAATGATGATTGAAAAAAAAGTTAAGTTCTAATTGATATTTTTATGTTAATGAATAAGATATGGATAATGGTGTAAACTCTATTTCTTGAAAACATTAAGTATGGGGCCAAAAACACAGATAAAACTTAATTTTGTGCTTAAATAGTCCAAAAAAATATAAGGGGCGTATGTGCTCCTTGGTATAAACATTAGGGGTAGAAATGCACCTTTGCCCTTTTTTTAATTAGGCATCTGAATTTAATCTACATTTATTTATTTAATTAAGATATGGAAAAATTATAAAAAAAGGTGTCTTGACAAAATAAAAGGGAATTTATGAAGTGTTTTTTTTTTCTTATTTCACTAAGAGAATTACAATATATAGACATTTAGCATGATCAGATCCCTTCATCTTACAGTCTAATATAGTAAGCATAATCAGATCCCTTAATCCTAGGCCTATTATAGGAAGAAAATACAGCAGTAATTACATCAAGAATATATACATCAATAATGAAAATCTTAGAGAGGTAATTAAGGGATATACAACTATATAAAAAAAACTAAATAAGGAAAGAAGAATATATTGACATCCCCCCTCAAATTGATGCGGGTAAGTCTATCAGCATCAATTTGTTATTGAGAAACTTGTGTCATTGGCGTGTCAAAACTTTTGTAAAGACATCAGCTATTTGAAGATGAGTAGTAAGATAAGCAAGAGTGATAACACCGCGAGTAAAGGCCTCCCTAATATAATGACAGTCCACCTCTATGTGCTTTGTGCATTCATGATATACTGGATTCGTAGCTATTTGAATGGCACTAGTATTATCACCATGAAGCGGAGTAGGATTAGTTTGAGGAAATCCAAGTTCAGAAAAAAGACCATATAACCATATATTTTCATAATAAACTACAGATATGGCTCTGTAGAAGATTTAGAGACACAATCCTGCTTCTTACACTTCCAAAAAATAAGGCATCGCCAAGAAAAATGCACTAGCCTGTTGTAGACTTCCTAGTATTCGAGCATTCAGCCTAATTTATGTCACTATACGTAGTCAAATAAAGAGTAGATCTTGTAGGAAAAAATAACCCACGAGTAGGTGACCCAATTAAGTATCGAATAATGTGATGAACTACAGCAAGATGAAGATGTCAAGGCGATTGCATAAATTTGCTATCTATATGGACAACATATGAGATATCACGCTTTGTAATTGTTAGGTAGATAAAACTACCAACAAGTTGCCTATATAAAAAAGGATCAAGTAAAAGCTCGCCTTCATCTTTTTTGGTATTTTACATTCACCTCCATTGGCATATCAACAATAGTAGCATCCATTAAACTAACTAGCTTAATGAGATATTGGATATATTTATGCTGATTTAAGAATAAACCATGATCTTGAGAGTGAACTTTTAGCCCCAAAAAATATGTGAGATGCCCAAGATCTTTTATTTGAAATGTACTATACAACATTTTTTGAAGCTTACTGATTAGCCCCTTATCATTACTAGTGATGATAATATCATTAACATAGACTAATAGAAAGACCATACCAATGGTTGTCTAATGAAAGAAGAGAGATGAATCATATTGACTTTGTGTGAAAAAGAATTTAAGAAGTGTTGTGAAACTTCTCAAACTAGGCTCTAGGGGCCTGCTTCAACCTATATAAATAGCATCTTAGCTTTAAGGTCCTCATTCAAGAAGGCATTTTTTACATCCATCTGATGTAAAGGCTAAGATTTAGAGGATGCAATAGTGAGAATGGTTCTCACCCTGGTCATCTTAGCAATTGGTATGAATGTTTCTTCATAGTCGAGGCCATATTCTTATTTATTGCTAAAAGTAACCAATCGAGCTTTATATCTATCTAAAGAGCCATCAGACTTGAGTTTCACAATATAGACCCACTTACTACCAAGTGGCTTAACATTTAGAGGACAAAAAATAATGTCCCAAGTATGGTTTTCCTCAGGTACTTGAAGTTCTGCTTCCATTGCTTATTGCTAACACTCATGTTTCATAGCATGTTTATAATAAGTGAGAGTAGAAATAAAAGATAAAGTAGTAGACATAGTTATAGGGGTTGAAAAACCATACCTTTGAGGAGGTTTGTGTGTTCTAGAGCTTCTTCGAAGAGGAGGTGGATAATTAGAAATAGGTAGAATAGGATAAAATATCACAGGAAGACTTAGAGGAACCTCAGTGAGACTTGTAAGAGGATCAGATGCGAAAAGAGTGCATCTATGATAAACATAACCAGGTTTAAATCTTTGCACAGGTGTTGGTGACTCAGGAAAATGCGATAAAATAGATAAAGAAGGAATTCTGAATTCTATTATGTGCTAAAGAAGGGCTAATTTTTAAAATAAATTACATTCCTAGAGACACGAGTTCGACGGGCATGAGGATCATAGCAAAGAAATCCTTTTTGGGTTCTAGCATATCTTAAGAAAGCACACTTGATAGATTGGGTAGTAAGTTTATTTCTCTTATATGCAGAAAGGTGAACAAAATAAACACATCCAAAAATATAAAGATTGGAATAATTTAGTGCATGCCCAAATAAGCGAAAGTAGGGAGAATCATTGTTCAAGTTAAGAGATAATAATCTATTAATCAAATAAATAGCAGTAAATAAAGCTTTACACCTAAAATAAGAAGGAACATAAGACTCAATTAGAAGAGTTCGAACAACATCAAGAAGATGACGATTCTTTTTTCCAGCCATACCATTTTATTGCGGAGTGAAAGGACAAGAACGTTGTGATTTGATCTCATGAATTTGAAGAAAAAAATAAAATTCATTTGACATATATTCACCACCTGAATCAGATCGCAAGGTTTTGATTTTGGTAAAAAACTATATTTTAACTAAAGCAAGAAAAACTTTAAACGCAGAGTAAACATCACTTTTAGACTGAAGAAAATATACCCAAGTAAAGCGAGTGAAATCGTCGATAAATGTAATAAAGTATTTATAATGTTCATGAGAAATTACAGGTGTAATACCACATACATCAGTATGTATGAGTTCAAAAGGTTTGGCGAGGGGTTTTATGCAATGGAAAAGGAAGCATTTTGCTTTTACCAAGATTTCAATATGTACAATCAACTATATCATTATTAGAAGAAGTTGAATTTTTATTCCTAAGTAAACCAGATTTAAGCAAGACGCGAAGTACATGAGAATTAGGGTTTCCTAAATGTCTATGCCACACTTAATTATCACATTGAACAATATTACAAGCAATATAATTTGACACTGGCGAGGGAGATAGAAACAAAGGAAAGATGCATCCCACTTTACTTCCCTTCATGATCATTTTTCCAGACATTTGATCCTATACAGGACAACTAAATTTTAAAAACTGAATATTACAATTATTATAAACTAATTAGCCGATAGATATAAGATTAGTGGACAGCTTAGGAGACACACAATAGTATTTAAAGAGGCTAAAATATCACTAACAATTGTTATAGGTAAAGAATTACCATCAGCAGTATGAATCTAAAGATCTCTTTTTTTTTTTGAACATTGTTTAGAGGTAAGGCAGTGTTGGTCATGTGATTGGAAGCACCAAAATTAAAATACCAAGGATTAGGATTAGAATTTTTATTACATGACATGCCTAAAGCAGAAAGGGCAGAAACTATCATTTGCTAGACCATTTCAGGAGTAATAGAAGACTAACCAGGGCTAGAGGCATTCAAGGAACTAACTGAGACATTGTAGGCAGTTTTAGATTTCTTTAGAGGCTGAGTGGAACAATATTTGATTATATGCCCTGTTTTCTTGCAATAATTGTAGAATTTCTTAGTACAATTAGTGGAAATGTGCCCAAATCCTTTGAAACTATAACACTAGACATTAGACATATATCTGCCTCCTTTAGACTTCCCTTGAGCAGCGTAGGCAACATGAATTGGAGTAGAATTTTGAGCTCTCTACTCCATGACATCCTGTGTAATGAGCCATTATTCTTCCCTGAGAAGTTCTCCTATACAAATATCCAGTAAAGGAACTGGATCTCTGTTCATCAGGTTGGACCTGATTGATTCAAATTCCCCCCTTAACTTTATTAAAAACTGGTCACGCTTGCTAGTCTCATGCACACTTTGGATAATAATAAGTCCTTCAGGAGGTACACTTGCATACACAATATCAGTGTACTCAGCCCAAAGATTTCTAAAAGAAGAATAAAACTCTTGGATTGACACACTCCCTTGACTGAGTTGACCCAACTCGAGTTCCAATTAAAACCTTCATGCTGTGTTGCTTTGATTGTAAATTTTCTTCAAGTAACCTTACATTTCTCTAAAGGTCTTATAAGGCTTGAGATTAAGAAGTATGGAGCGTTCCACACTTACAAGGATCCAAGACATAATCTGAGCATCCTTCACCTCCCATTTTACATATTTTTCCTTCTCTTTCTCACTGTTAGGTGCAGGATTTATCCCATTAATATGACCCCATAATTCCTTTCCCTTGATAAAGATCTAAAATTAGAATGCCCAGGCAGAATAGTTCTTGCCATTAAATTGAACAATAACATGTTCAGATCGTTCCAAAGATATAATTCAACTAGAAATAAGAACTAAGAGATCAGGTCCAAGAAAACATAATAAGAAAATATGAAAAAAATAAGAACAAAACACTAAGATCTTGGGGCTAGATAAAGAACTAGACACAACATTAAATGATCTTAGAGTTTTGGCTTTGATACCATAACAAAATAAAAGGGAATATCTAAAATGGTTTTTTTTCTTATTTCACTAAGAGAATTACAATATATAGACATCTAGCATTATCAGATCCCTTAATCATACGATATAATATAGTAAGCTGAATCAGATCCTTTAATCCTATGCCTATTATAGGAAGAAAATACAATAGTAATTACATCAAAAATATATACAGCAATAATGAAAATCTTAGAGAGGTAATCAAGGAATATACAGCTATATAAAAAACTAAATAAAAAAAGAAGAATATATTGATAGACTTTTCATTTATCTATTTTGGTGTCTCTTTTTTTTTTCATCAAGTGTTTGAACTTAATAAATAGGTAACAACTTAATGCTTCTAGCTGATTTTGTGCTGACTATATACTGACTATGACCCAATGAACTCCACATCCTCTTAAGTCGTTGCCATGTCATCTGCCTTGGTATACAAAGAAGAAAAAAAGACTAAAATACCCTTAATTTTATCTTTTTTTCAAATTAAAATCTTATTTCCTTCTTTTACATTACAACCACTGTCACTGCTGCTAATTTATTTTACAAAAAAAAGTAGTGTCATCATTAACTTAGTTAGGTCCTTCCTTCTCCTTCTCTTATTTCTCCCCCACTTATCCTCTTTTACCATCATTGTTTTAAACAACCCTTTGTGACCTTGATCGTATATTATACCTAAATTTCATATTAAACCTGTAACACTCGTATCTTAGAAGCACTGTTCATACATTATGCCTTCATGACTTTTAGAGTAGAGTTGTGGATTATATTTAAGTGTGGGTATGTGCATATTGGTAGAGATGGGCATATTTGTTAAGGAAGTTGGAGTTATTTATTAAAATAGAAAGTTGTGGATTATTGAGTAATTATTCCATTTCATTAAGGAGGTGTAGAGATATTTGGGTGATATTTATATATTATTTTATTAAGAAATTATAGAGATAATTGTTTTTAATTAGCTAATTCTTATTATTTAATTCTTTGATAAAGGTTAAGTTATTAATTAAAGGGACACCTCATGCCCATTTGGTGACTTATGATTGGTTGGTGCATTTGTGAGTATTATTATATTTTGTGTAAGGAGGAATGTAGAGAATGGTAGAGAGGAAGAAGAGAAGAGAGGGTTTTGATAGCTTTGGAAAATTTTGATAAATTCTCTATATATCTAGCAAAGTTTTTGGGAAGCTTGATGGGTGAAATTCAGATTCTATTTTTTATTTGTATCAGTTTTAGTGTTTTGAGCATAACTAAAGTTGTAGATTTCTAATTTGAGCAAAGTTTAATTTTACGGAAACTCCAGAGAGTTTTCTACAACTTTTATGTTTTGAACCAGAGCTAATTTTGCTGCTAAAGTTGACTGGCAGGGCTTAATATTTTCTTGCTCATGTTGTTAGCTCTGTTTTAGTTGGTTTTACTCAAAAATTCATAGTTAATTCTATACATGTCTGATTTGAGAAATTCAAATTGGAATTGGAAGTAAACTTATATGACTAGTTTTAGTATTATTTTTATGATTTTTAAACTTGTGAGTGAATTTTTTGGATATATTGAATCTTGAGCTTTAAAGTGCATCTAGTGCATTTTGGTGCAAGAGTCATGGTTGTTATATGAAATTGATATCTGGTTATGTATAGGACTTGATAAAGGGAAGGAAGGCACTCATAAGTAGAAGAAATACTCTTTTTGAAGTTGGAAGCTCTTTGAGGTAAGTAACTATGAATACCTGTTGTGTACATATTGTCATTTCTTATGTGTATTATTGTGTATTCCTTTAATGGAATTGAATGCATAAATTAATTGGTGAATATAATGGGGAATGAGTTTTCACCATTTTGTGTATTGAGAATATTAGCAAATGTTGATATATGTATATGCAATATTAACATTATAATTGTGCTTGTGGAAGCCTATGAATATGAGTATGGATAGAATGTTGATGAGTTGTCATTATAGTGGCATTATTGAAATTCAATTGTATGGAAATATATTGTGTATGTTGATATGGTGACTATGAGAAATGGATTGTGATCATGAAAGGAAAAGTAGTGATATATTGTGATAATGCCTTGTTGAGATGCATTTACATGGAATGATATTGTGATGCTGGAAATATGAGCATGGATGGAACAATGATGAAATATTATTGTGATGATTTATTAATATGCAATTGCATTGAATTATATTATGTTGTGATTCACACGAAAGTGTGATATGTGAGGAATGTGAGGACGTGTGATTATGAGATGGGCAAGCTGAGCCGGGTATATAGCTACCCATGTGAGAAGTGAGACTGAGCCGGGTGGATAATCTCACTAATGATCATTTGATTGATATTAAAATATGTGAAATGGGTAAGCTGAGCTGGGTGTATAGCTACATATGTGAGAAGTGAGACTGATCCGGGCGGATAGTCTCATTAATGGCCATTTGATTAATATTAAAATATGTGAGATGGGTAAGCTGAGTCGGGCGTATAGCTACCAAAAAATGATATGTGAGATAGTAGGACTGAGCCAGGCGGATAGTCTCCACTGAATATGTGAGATGGGCAAGCTGAGTTGGGCGTTTAGCTACCCAAAAATGATATATGAGATAGTGAGACTGAGTCGGGCGGATAGCCTCACTAAATGGCCATTTGATTGATATTGAAATTATGAGAAAAATAGACAATAAGGCTAAGTATGAGGTATTTATATGAGGTTGAATTCGGCCGGATTGTGAATAGTGAGAATGGAATATAAATGTATGAACTCTTGAAATATTGTAAATTTGGTTATGAGTACTAAATATATTGTTGAATGTGTTTATATGAATACTAATTAGTGTGGTGATTTACACATACTTTGAGTTTATGCTTCATAATGAGATAATATATGAATGAGTGATGGATGTTGATGAAATTATGAATATAAATACTTTAAGCTTGTGTTTGATTGTGAATTATATGTTGATGGATGAATTGGTGATGTTTAAAATGTTTATGAAGTGTTTTTAATCTTTATTTGAGTTATATAGTAGTATGGGATGGATTATTATACATTAAAATAAAATAGGGTGTGTTAAATGGCTAGAAAGGGAATAATGGCTCAGTGCCAAGTCGTGACAGTGGCTGTTGGTGCCGACTCGGCACAATGTACCGAGTCTTCCTCCTTCAGCACACTTTTGTCTCCATATTTTTACCATAACTCGAGCTGTAGAATTCCAATTAGAGCATGGTTTAATGCTGGACAAACTTTAAAGAGTTATCTATAATTTTCATATTGTGAGTTTGAGTTGAATCTTTCATTAATATTCTCTAATTGAGCTTAACATTTTATTGCTCACTTGCTCCTTCTTCATTTGGACTCCCATACGCACTCGATGAAGTGCCAATGGTAATGTAACTTTATGGTGATTGTGTATAGACTTAGTAGAGGAATGAAAGACTATATTATAATCCTTATAATGTATTTACAATATTAGTTACCATGTTCTATCAACTCCTTGTTTATGGGATTAGTATATGTGTACAACTCTCTTCGTAGTTGCTTATTGAGTTACAAGCTCACCTCCTTTGCTGTTGAAATTTTTCAGGAATCTATTAATCTATATGAAGCTTGTATTGGAGTCTTAAGTGGGCCAAAATGAGTTTGGTGCATCTAACCTTCATCTTGCATATCATATCGGCATAATTGTATGTAGTTGTGATGTTATTGTCATATGTTTATTTCTTATGTAATATGATCAACAATGTATGCTCATATGAGCATTGGTATATATTATCAAATGAGTATGTTTGAATAAAGATTTTTGTTATGCCACATGACATGGTAGATTATTGCCACATATATGATGGTGATTGTGGGCGTCACAAAACCCTTTTCTAAACATGCTCCCAAACTCACCCTCATGTCTTAAAGTACGCTTTTAAAAGACATATTTGTTGAATCTCTTAAAATTTCCAACTATCAAGATCCTCATATAAAATAAAAGGACAATCACTCCTGTAAATAACCGATTCACCAAAATATTTTTATCACACCCATATCAATACCAACACAAAAATGATAACTTTATTATAATATAGAAGCTTATAAGAATTTGGAAATACCCAAAAGGGGGTGAATAGAGCTAATTAAGATTTTCATAAATATAAAAAAAATTGAAAGGTTTAATTAAAAGAAGAATAAGAGATAGAAGGTGATCAAGGAGAGCAAAAAAGCAATCACAAAGGTATAATAAATTAAGGAGTTTGGATTGTCAAATAATCCTATGTTCCATTTAACTTACCCCAAGTTGGAATTTTTAACCCACTCTATGCTAAGGACTTAGATTGAGTGCAAATAAGAGTTTTTCAAAGTGTAACTCCAATCTTTACACAACTTGAGTTTTTATTGGCTAAACTTAAACCACAACCAATTACTCAAGTGTTTTAGTGGTTTATACTTTAACCAATTTCTCTTTGCTAGCCCAAGAACACAACCCAACTTTCAATAGAGTAATGAATTCAACAAAGAAAATAAAAAGTAGTTGGAAGCAATGAATTCTCTAAGTAATAATAATTCTCAATAAACTATTTAATTTCTTAAATATATATTCAAGAGGTATTTATACTCCTTGTATCAGAAACTAGTTGTAGGAAAGGAGAATTTCATGCCCAACATCTTCATTTTATTCATTTACTATTATTTTAGCTTTTGCAAAATTTAGCTTGATCACAGTTGTAAAGAAGCATGTCATGATCGTGATGATCAAATTTTTAGCTGTTAAAACTTTGACATTGCCGTTAAAAGAAGGCCATGTCACTCGTGAGTCTGAATCACAATCGTGACTATGTATCATGAAGATGTCTAAGATTGAGATTGTGATAAGGACTAATAAGGTTATGGTTGTGACTTTTAAAAGCTTGAAGGGGGTCACCTATAACACCCGCCCTCTAACATACCTAATTATGATGTATGTATTGTATTTTATGCATAGTAGATAGTGGACTTCATTTAAGTTTGGAAATGTGTATAAGTTATAGAGATGGACTAAATTGTAAAGAAAGTTTGGAGTAAATTATCATAATAGGAAGTTATGGGCTATCGTGAATTAATTCCATTTCATTAAGGAGTTTAATGGATATTAGGGTGATATATGACCATAAATATCTATATTATTATTATTATTATTATTATTATTATTACACATACCCAGGGTATAAAGAATTTTGAATAGAAAATCAGAAAAGGATTGAATCTTTTTTCATTTTATGAGGGTTGAAAAGGTCGAAATAAGGTTTGACTTCGGCAATAAGTGTTTCAGGAATGTTTCCAAAGAAAGTCCACCATTGAATAAACCAGGTGGAAAGTTTGGAGGTTTGGAATTCTCTATCAAAATAGAACAACTAGGAATGGCTGAATCCATCATTTTGGATATATGATATGTTGTAATTAGCATAGTAATTTTAGGATGTTTCATGCATATTTAGGTTGAATTTAGTTTATATTTAGCTTAATTTTGATGCATTTCATTCACAATTACATATGTTTTTGATCTTTAATGCTTTCAAGTAAATTTATATGAATTTGGATGACTTTTTAATGTTTTTGAAGTTTATTTGAAGCTTAGGAAAGTTATCTAGGCATATTGGATTCATTCAAGGTTAAAGGAGTTGAAAAGGCAAGCTTTGGAGTGTTTAAGGGCTATCACTACTCAGCACCATCTTTACTAGTTATGACAGTGAACAATCTTCACTAGTCGGCATCATCTTCACTACTCGGTAAGGTGTGAAAAGACATGACTGTTCAGACCATATTATACTATTTCAGCCATAACTTCCTCTCCAAAACTCGGATTCAAGTAATTTAAAAGGTTATAGAAAGTTGTTTTAAAGGGCTACAACTTTTATGAAGACATCTGGACTTAATTTATTTGTTTGAATTGCCAAAAATACTCTTGAAATGACTACTGATGTTAAAGCACATGACTCTTTATCAAAGATTAACTTGTACCCTTTGTCTATTAACTTCCCAAGCCTATAAATATTTCATTGTTATCTTTAGAAAAATGACAGCAATAAAGAACACTTTTTAGCCATAGAAAATTATTATTAACAAGAATAAAAATAAAAGATTCAAAAGGAGAAAGAAGGCTTGAAGATTAGAAGGATAATTTAAGAGTTTGGATGCTTCCTTCTCATGATTCTAAATTGTGTAACTCTTACTATATCTTCTTAGATTTATTTTATTTCTATGGATGTAGGCTAATTGCATATTGTTAGGATTTATTTTCATTTCATGAACTATAGTTTATTAATTAATGAAAGTTGATCAATTTCTCTATTGAATGTATTTTATGGTTATTGTTTTTAATGCTTGTTTATGTTTGGCCAACTTAAACATGATTTTAGTTAGGGTTATGCATTGAAAGATAGTAAAAATAATGGAAGAAGTAAACATAACATGAATTAATTTAATGATTAGAAATAACTTAAATTGTTTATGTCCATAATTTGGGATAGACTTGCTTTATAATATGTATGCTTAATTTAAATCAGTATGAGTGAGGATGAAAGTTAAGCCATAGTATTTAAATTATTGAATGCATGTTTAACTAATTTATAATCGAAAGAGTAAATTGATACATTATTAGACCCAAGGAAATGCATCTCATTGAAGAATAATTAAATTTACATGGGAAATAAATTGATAGATAAATCCTAATAAATCTTATAATTGCTCTAATTGTTGTTGCTTTAGAATTTATTATAGTAGTAGATTAGCATTTAGATTTTATTTTAATTGATTAGAACTTTAATTAAATTCATTTGAGTCTTAAACAAGTTTTAAATAATTTTAATTAGTGGATAACTCATTTAATCCTTGTGGGATACGACACTTTTACGCACCATATACTACTATTTCGATCTCGTATACTTGCGAGTATTGCATTTCAAATTATGCGTAAACAAGTTTTTGGCACCGTTACCGGGGATTAAATTGGGTTAACACAAAAATTAGTTTTGTTTGGCTTGATTTAAGGCAATTTATGGGTTAATTATTTTTAGGTGATTTGTTATTTGACTCCTCTTTTATTTTTGCATTTGCACACATCCTCATATCTTCATTTCTATATTTTTCTTTTCCTTTACTTTTATCACTATGAAGAAAGTTCAATCATCTTTTAAAGCTTCCAAAGGCAAGGCCATCATTCAAAGTGGGGAGGAGGACCAACCTATTGATCTAGCTTCAAGGCACCATCACCACAACAAGATTGAGAGAGCATTTCTTACCTTTTTTTTTTCTCTACACTTATATTTTTCTTGTTTGTCCTTATTGTGTTTGCATTCACACATTGAGGGCACTGTGTGATTTTAAGTGTGGGGAAAAGGTTATCTATTTTAGTTGTGTGCTTATTTTATGTATTTTGTACTTATTTATTTATTTATTTATTATGTTTGCATTTTTAGTTTACTATATTAGATTTGCATTTTTGCATTTACATTTTTAGTTTACTATGCTAGGTTGTATTATTTCAAACAATTTTTTGATCTTATTTTAATACTCCTTTCTGATTTAGAATGATTTTGTTCTAATTTGGGTTATTAATATATTAAGTATTAGATATATTTCAACTTTGGATTAATTATCTACTTCTCTTACCTTATGTGCTAAGAATTTGAACAACATAGTGTAGGTTTGATGGTGACTTTTGCTTTGTGTTATTGCTTTTGAAAGCTTTAATCACTTTAACTAATTAATATGGACTAATGAATTAAACTCAAG
>CATIWO010191536.1:0-17914 GCA_949673435.1 Macaranga tanarius
ATAATGTCAATAAGCTAGGTCCATCTCATGGGCCATATTGAACATGTGGGCTTATTTAAACTCTTTAAATAAAGCCCAAGCTCAAGTCCATAATTATACTAGGTCCATCTTATGGGCCCATATTGAAATCCATTAGAAGGAAAATATTAATTTAGTCCTTAAACTTAATATCATATATCAAATAAAGTCTAAATTAATATTTATTCAATTGCTATTAAGTCCCAATCTTTGAATTTAGATTTCAGGATATGTTAGATCCCCGCATACGTGTAAATCCAATCCAATTAATTTAATTAATTAATTAAACTCTTTAATTAATAATCAAATTAATATGTGTGACTTACTAGGTTAAAGTCTAAATGGCAATGGGAAATAATATTAACACTTAATATCATGGAAACACCTTTTCATACTAAATGTGAAAATTCCAATTAATCACATTTAGTTCCCATAAGTCGTCAGTGACCCCTAACATAGATGTCACGACTACCCAATTAGAAATGAATGCTTTGCGTAGATCCACAAGAACCACTGAACATAATTATCATGCACTAAATGTCCCTTCATTATAAGATCCCGATATGGCTAGAGTAACGGTTTAGTCAAACTCAAATTGCCTCAATCATATGACCTCATCTTAAGTTTAATTCTCGACAAAACATGACTTCTACTAGAAACTATTTTCTAGTACTGAAACTCTTTTCGAGTAAGTCGAGTTTGACCTGGCCAGGTACTTATTCATCAAGAATAACTTAGATAGCATAGGATCTTATCCCAGTTCACTCCAGATAATGAATTCCATCTTGGCCGATCACTCATCCCTACATATGACCAACTAAAGCCACCACACGCCATATACCCATACGTGGCTAGCACAGGTACATAAGTGGTAACAAACTCTAACCAACCATATGTGGATGACCGTGTCACCTTATGTCAATGGACCATATGCACCATTATGTCCAAGATTGTGATTGTTGACTTAAGTGAATAACCATGCAATCATAAATCTTACGTCACTGTTCGATCCACTCATCACATGAGTATCCGCATCTCTATTATGATATCTCATATCAAGTAGTATGAGACTCACTGCCTCCCATTATCGATATTATATACCGATCAAGGAAAATAGACAGAGGTAGGGATTCATACTACCCATATATTAATCCAATGACTATGAACATTTATAGTATATGTACCAAATGAGTTTGTCACTCATATTATCAACTCTTGATAATAAACTCAATCAACATAATACTGAGGGTAAATATTCAAATAAACTTAACACTTAATTTAAATGAATATTTTATTACCACAAGGATAAATGTACAATGTCTATATACATGAATGGCCATAGGGCACATCTACACTAACACCTATAAGCATAAAATTTCACAATGTGACTAGAATGATCGTAATAGAAACATGTAGCGTGAGAATGAGATGAAGATGATTTTTTAATAAAGTAGTTTTCATGCTTCTTAGTTCTAGCAACATTCTCATATCCTATCCCTTGTCTTCCATTTGTAAAGAGTTGATTTCCTAAGAGAGCATCAAGATTTTATTTTCCCTGGTGAGTTTCTCAAGGTCTTTAGTTAGACCATCTACTCTCTTTTGTAACTCTTCATTCTTTTAGAATAAAATTTACATTAAAGGTAGTTTCAAGTTCCTTTTTCAAGGAATCAGCTTGAGAAAAAGCATGGTCCAATTTCTTAGAAGCTTTAGTAAAGAGATTTTGAGCATGCATTTCTTTTTTTTTTTTGAGTTTATTAAATTCAGCTTCAGATATATCACACATGCAAGTTTCTTTTTCAGATTTCACATTCTTGAGCTCTTTCTTAAGTGAACTATACTTAATAGTCAAGGCTCTGAATTCCTTATACAGTTCACCAAAGGCATATTCAAGTTCATCATAAAAGATGGGTTCAGAAGAATTTACCTCATGAGTTAATTTTGTACTCTAGTCAGCTTCAGTCTCCGTATCAGCTTGCGATTTATAAATCTTTTTGTCCTCCTTTGCCATCAAGCATAGATTTACAACTTCCTTCCTATCTTGATCCTCATCACATGAGCTGGATTCATCATTGTCACTCTAAGTAGTACCCATTGCCTTTTTGAGCTTCTCTTTCTTTGTTTTCTTTTTCAGCTTGGGACAATTAGCTCTCAAATATCTCGGTTTATTGCATTTAAAGCAAATGATTTTTGTGGTCTCTTTTTTAGTCTGGTAGTTTGAGCTTGGCTTGAACATTCTCTTCATGTTCTTCTGGTATATCCTTCCACCTCTCTTGAATATTTTCTTGAATCTCCTTGGGATTAGCACCACTTCTTCATCGTCAGAGCTGGTTGAGTTTTTTGAGCCTGATTCCATCTTTAAAGTGATGTCTGCTCTCTTTTTCTTATCAGTAGAGGTGTCTTTAGACTTGTCTTTCATCATTATCTCATGAGTGAGAAGAGACCCAATTAGCTCGTCATAAGAATAGTTTCGCAGGTCTTTAGCTTCGCAGAGAATAGTCACTTTAGTTTCCCATTTTTTAGATAGGGATCTAAGAATCTTCTTCACCATTTCTTCATCTGTGAGATTTCTTCCAAGATTCTTGAGTGAGTTGACAATCTCACTAAATCGGGTGTTCAATGAAGAGATGGTTTTATCAGGATTCATGGAAAACAATTCGTAATCTCTCCACAACAGATTAATTTTGGATTCCTTATCTTGATTTATTCCCTCATAGGTTACTTCAGGTTTGTCCCACACCTGTTTGGCTGAAGTGCATGTTGAGATCCTGTTGTATTCATTCACATCAATAGCACAATAAAGCATGTTAAGAGCCTTGGCATTTAGCTAGACTAATTTCCAATGAGCTTCAAAATATTCTGACTCAGGTATTGGAATTTCTTTTCCTTCAGCATCTTTTTTAGTAAGAATGGCAGGTCCTCTAAGAATGATTTTCCAGCATTCACTATCCATAGCTTGAATAAAATTTTTCATTCTATTTTTCCAATAATCAAAATTGGTTCCATTGAAAAGAGGTGGTCTAGAAATGGAGTTTCCCTCGGGAAGCCTGGAGGCATAAAGAACAAAACTCGAGCTAATAGCCATATGGATCTATTAGTAGGGTAAACCTGCTCTGATACTAATTGTTAGGTCCATTAAGCTGCTCAAGAGGAGGGGTGAATTGAGCTTTTCAAACTATTTTAAAACTGAAAACTAATATAGCCAGCTCAAACTGAAATGCAAAAGCTTAAAACAGAGTACAAATTCAAAAACCTTATGAACACAGTTTTGAGTGCATGAGAAATAGTTTTATGAATCAATTTAAATCAAGTGCAGAATAAAGGCAAGTTAAATAAGTTAATCCATTTTTGCAAACGTCATAATGACACATAAAAGAGTAAGGAGATGAAGGAAAAATCAACACACACAAGATTTTATCATGGTTCGGCTCCACATGCCTACATCCACTCCCCAATGACTCACCCTTGATATTTTTCACTAGTTAAAGTAATCTCTTTTCAACCGGTAAGAGACAAACTGTTTACAGCCTTAGTACTACCATTTCCTAAGCTGCTACCCTTAGTGGTTTTCTAGCTCTAATAACTAATCCTAGCTGGTCTTTCCCTCACAACTCCAGCAAACTGTATACAACACTGGTTTTGCCTAGATTCAGTAACTCTGTAAATTGGTTTTGATAAGCTCCAGTAACTCTGCAAACTGGTTTTGACAGCTCTAGTAACTATGCACCCATTTCCCTCTAAATGGTGTTTTCAATGATTCAAAAACATGATGAAGATATGTGTTTGTCTCTCTCACTCAAGCAAAGATCATACACTTGAAGCCTATGGACAAAAAGAGAGAAGATGCCTTTCAAGGAAGCTCAAATATAATTTTTCAAAACATTAACATGCAGCTCCAGCAATTATATTTTTGAGAGGAGAAAAAGAACTCTAGCAACTCTGAAAAACACTCTCAAATTTTTGCTCGCACAAACACTTAGAAAAAATGAGTAAATGAGAAAGAGATGAATTTATATGTCCTCAAAGATTGCCCTAATTTCCAGCTGTGATGATCTACAATTTGACATAGTTCAATCATTTAATTTGGTAAACATGTAATGAGTAATGAAATCCTTTTGTCTTCAAAAAGTGTGCAGATTAATTTTCTAATAAGTAGCAGAATCAGCTTTCCAAATTAGGCTATGCACAAAAGTAACTTTTGGACAATGTATGAACTTTTTGCTATTTTTGTGCATATGTGCTTTGGTACCCAAGAAAGCAAAGTTTATCTCTTTCTAGTCACATAAAAAGTTATAAATATTGGTTCGCTCAAAAATCACTTTGCCACCAAAAATCTTTTGCCAACCAAATTTAAAAATGTATATGAAAATATATTTGATACGATAAAAAGCTACTTTTTATTTTTCAAATAAATTTATGTAAGATAGACACAAAAGACAATATTTGAGCTCCCAAGAGAAGTCACTTGACTCAACTATCCTTACAATAATTTTTTAATTACTATTTTGTCCTCAAGAACTCTACTTGGGCTTGAACAATTTTCATGGGCTTGAACTTGATGGATTGTGGCTTCTTGGGCTTGATTGATATATGCTTTGAACGCAATGGCCCTTTTCTCTTTCACAAATTACTTGAAATAAATTAATACCCAATTTTTATCAATATTATGTTATTATCAAAATTGAGGTTGTAACCTTTAGTTAATACCATCCAATCAATTAACTTGATAAATAAGATGGTAAAACCTTAATCTACTCTTAATAGCATTATTCAAAAAGTTGGACAATTTGATCATGCAACAAGTGCATTCATTAAAATAAATAAAACTAAAAACTCATTATTTGGCTCCAAAATCTTTAAGATTTGTCCTATTGAACTCCTTGTATTTATTATGTTTTATTAAACTCTTTTATTATTTTTTAAATTTATTTTAATAGAAAATATGTGTGAAATACATTTAATGTTAAGAGAGGGTGGACTTTAACGCTACAAAAAAAAAACCATTTAGTGACAAACTTATTTGTCACTCAAAAAGAGTTGCAAAAAATAAGCAACAGTGTAACATTCACGCCCTTGGAAATATAATATGGAAATAATAATTAATATTATAATATTCATGAGGACTTAATTTGAAGAAGATAAATAAGGAAAGGGTTAAAAGGAAATAAAAGGAATTTTAGAGGGGCTAAGAAGGAACTTCTGAGTGAAATTTTAGTGGGTGTCAATTTCTCTGCTATTGGTACAACAACTGTTGGAATTAAATTAAAAGAAAAAGAGAGAGAAGTAGCATTAAAAAGAAGAAGAACGAAGGAGAGAAAAAGAGAGGATTGGAACTTAACGCAGAAAGAGAAGCAAAAGGGGAGGGAGGAGAAGCTAGAGAAAGGTGAAGATCTTTGTGGTGGTGAAGGCTTTTGATCAAGAGGGATTTGAAGTTTTTGATTTGCAGAATTGTGAGTGATTTTTCTTGCTCTACTAGATTCAGCTCCATTGTTAGAGAATTTTATTGAAATTGTTGTCTAAAATTTCTGAGATCTTTTTCATCTATGCTGTCATTCTTAATCTTGCACAATGAGATATATGTTTCCACTTGTTTAGCCTTGATTTTGATTTTGTTCAAAGTGGAATTTAGCCTGAATTTTAAATCGGCAATAGAGCTATAATTTCCTTCTTCCTTATCAAGATTTTGAAGCTTAACTGTTTAAAGGTTCTCTATAAGATAACAAATGGATGTTGATTTATTTTTTTCTGTTTTGTCTTTGATGCATGGAAACTAATGTTGAAATAAAATGTAAAATTAGAAAATGAGAAATACTTGATAAATTAGTAGAATTATTGTTATTTTCTCATAAGCAATAAAGTGAATTAACTTTAGAAAATATTTTTTTAGTGAATATTGTTGGTTAAAATCGAGTGGAGCTTCATTTATAAAATTTGCTAAATTCGCCTGCAGAGCATAAAGGTTCTGCTTGTATGATCAGGCATCGTTGCAGCTAATCAGGCATCACTGTAGCTGACCAGGTGTCGCCTGATCAGGTAGAGATGACGCCTGATTGATGTTTAAGCCACCTTTATTAAAAATAAAAATATATATATACACATCTATACATACATGACTTTAATTAGTTTTTCTCAAGTTTTATAAAATGAGAGGCAAATTCCTATATACATATATATAAATACTTATATACAATAGCTTTTATATGTAATAATTAATAATTGACTCAAGTTGTTAAGTTGCATGATGAATTTTTATTAAATACTCTTTTCATTTTTGAGGAAGTGCCGAGGATTACTAACAAACTAACCAATTAAAGTCCAAAAGATAGTACAATTTGGATTTAGAAATGTTCATAAAAAATTGGAGAGAATTATATAAAATCATAAGTAATAAATTCTCGCGAGTTCGACAATTATATAAAAACTCAAATGTTAAAATTAGAATTTAATTATAAAATTTCCATACGAGTGATACTTTTGCTCCAATACCAGCAAGTTGAACGATATTATAAGTCTCCGTTTCTGAGACTAAATTTTGTTTAAAAGAAAGTTTATAATGATATAATAGTGTAATAATGAAGCGAGAACCCTCTAAATCTTGTGGAAGCTATAATGCTTAATTAACCAAAATGACATAATAAATAAACAAAGAATAAGTATTGCCTTAAAATTCCACTATGGTACCGAAATATACTTCATACAAGCAGTAAAATAGTGATATAATTATACAGTTGAGATAGTATTGGTGAACTTATTGATAACTATCTTTGGGACAACGCATGGGTTCATTATGCCTTTGGGGCAAATCTAAGTGGTTAATATGCATGCATACATAATTTATTAGATAATGTGTTTTGAGATATAAATAGTGTGAATTGTATCATGAAGTTAGAATGGTGAAGTATAGTGGTTTTTAATAGGTGGATCCATAGTGTTTTATAATAAAAAAATGATATGTAGTAGTATACATATATACAGAGATACAATGAGATTACAAATATAATACTTGTAGTATACTATATACATAATACTTGTAGTTTACTATATACATCTAGAAACACAATGCAATTACTTTAGCAAAAGAAACCTATAATGAACAATATCACTAAAAAGGAACTGAAAAAATAATACACTCTGAACAATGAAGTCAATTATGACATTGATGACAATATAATTAATAAATTAATTATTTACCATTTGAGCTAATAATCAAGCACTCTACTTTGTGCCTATAGTAATATTTATGTTGTTTATTAGGATAATTAATTTTTCCCTAATGCTCATTATGGTTTACTTCTTGAATTCCTAGCCAATCACTAGGTAATTTCCTTACGAAATTACTCATACTTGCTTCTTTATATACATCTCTAGTATAGGTTGCATATTACTTTTGCATAGCTAGTATGTACAAAAAGGCAGTACAGTGGATTACTAAAACCTAGAGGAATGTTGGATCGAAGACATATTCTAGTTTTTAGACTGAAGCATTACGAGGGGATTGTCATATGAATTATGATGATTACACATATAGTACTTAATTTCAATGTAACCCGAACTTGAATATGTATATTCTAAATGTCGAAATTGCTAGTTTTACTATGTATGATCTCGAGCTTAAGATATAAAGACTTTTATCTTTCTACCAGGTTGTTATATTGAAATGGTTGGTAAATTATTTATGCTTATAATTTGATATGATCACTACTAAAATAATATTAAAAGATATAAAACTATAAGTATCAATAGAATTAGTACTAAAGAAAAGGGTGTTGCAGACACATATAGAACCATCCGCGAAACTGTAGTCACTACTTAATTTAGCAATGGATAAAGTAATTTGTCATAAATTAACGATGAATTTATGGCAGGTAAATTTATGATGACTAGGAGTTCGACGTAATTGCTTGTAATATATATTACCTTATTATTAACTAGGTTATAGATAGATTTATGGATTAGAAAGCATTAGAAATAAGTTTTAAGGGTTGTTTTGGTGGCTAAGGATGTTATAGAGGTCAAAACAATTATTTTGTTTTGAAAAAAAAAAGGAGCACTGTAGCATCTCCTCCTTCCTAAGCTTGCCTTCCATTTTCATGGCTTTCTCATCATTTTTTCTTTGTTCTTTTCTTTTATGTTCATTGTGTACTCAATTTTCTTCGATCAAATAATTTCAATTTCTCAAGCTTATATTTTCAAAATTAATATTAGTGTTGATTTCAAACATTTGAGGTAAATGAATTCATTTTTTTACTTCAAACTTCTGAATTTTGATAGAATTGCTTGTTTTGATTTTATATTGAGTTTCAAGCATTGGTTTAATGAAAATGGACCCCTATAATGTTTAGAATGATGTTTGGGATTGAATTGGGTTGATTTTTGATGTTTTTTGCCAAAATCAGAGCTATTTTGGTGTTTCTGGGTTGATAAGGCGATGCCTCAGCACTTAGGAAGGGTGCCTCCGTGCTGAGAAGGCACCTCAGTGGATTTTTCAAGCCCCGAAACCCTAATCGAAGCTATTTCAGACCATTTTTTGGGTCTTATACCATATCTTTTAGCCGTATATTGATTAGATTGAGTAAAATTTAGATGTTTAGCTTATGTTCTTATAATTTTGCTTATGGATGTTAAGAGCAATTTCCACCCCAGTTGTAGAACATAATTAGAGCCAGATAGGTAGTCGTTGCTTCAGCAAGCTCAAGTGAGTGGTTATATGTATATAAAATTAGTTTTGAAACTAAGTACATATAAATATATGTATGTAAAGTTATCAAAATGTTTTCTATGATTTAATTACTGATGTTTCCTCATAAATAGGATTTGATCAAGTATCAGCTTACAAAACATGGTTTTACAAGTTAGTTTTTATATCAGAAATTGGGAATATATGACATATAATTATTACTGATATAGCAAAAGCAATTTAAATCAAGGATTTATTTAATTTTTTTTATAATTGTTATATTTCAGCAATATAAAAGTATCATCTTTATCATTCAGCAAGTATGTTTTATTAGCAGTTTGATATATGCGAATGATTTGATTTTACGGACAAACCTATACACTCATAATATATACCCTTTAGATTGCACTATGATGACTGGTATTTTATCTCAGCAGTATTATTATGTATATGATTATATCAGTAATATTATCTAGCAACTGTCTTGGGGATAGCGCTTGGTTGTGCATATAGACTTGGATGCGTACAACCTGGTGGTTTAGCTCTGCACATACGTATGACTAGCAATATATATATACACGGGCTACCAGTGTCACTATTGCGCCCATTGTGTCAGCAAATTAGCAAAATCTTTTGGTTACATTTTGATGAGTGTATGGGGTAGCATTTTTATGAAAGTTATTTCTCAGTCTTATCTCAGCTTTTATGGCAACTGTATAGCTGAGGCATTATATTATTTCAGCTAGTAACAAATCAATTTATGCATATGTATTATACTATATTATTTCAGCAGTTTAACAATTATTCTCAAGGCTGTTATTTTAGCAAATACCTAGTGTTCTAACTAGCAAATAGCTAGTGTTCTAACTTTACTTTATTGTACTTTATTTTTAGTCCACTCTCTGAATATTTTTTATACTCACCACTTTTATTTTTAAAATGTTTTCAGATCCCATGGAGTATCAACAGTAGTAGATCGTAGGACCTATTTTGGGTTATCCACCTGGTGTCTAGAGAAGGTTATGCCAATCAGCTAATAATATGCTTACCTTGTATTACCTTTAAGATTGACTTGTTAAAGATTTGAGAGTATTTTACTATTTGGGCATTTACGATGTTTAAAAAGACTCTATGATGTATAATAGTAGTATGACCTTCAATTTATTGTAAGTTATTAGCAATATAAGTATAATATATTTCCATTTAGCAGTTTGCATAGTGTCTATCTTTCGAATAGAATTATTAAGCCTGGGACTATATTATTGTTATGTTTTTATAGATCATGCTGCCAAAACTTAGAGGTGGTAGATGCCATGGTAATCATGGCCACGTCGCTAGAAGTGTTGAAATTGGCCAACCTCATAGGAATCCTTCTGATCATCCTGAATGAGCAGATGATATATCGGTTAGAAAAGGGAACATATAGGTAACATTGCATCAGGAGCGTATCCAGCTGCTGCAGCTCATCCTCCAGTTCTACCTAATCCTCAACCAGCGTAACCAGTACCTCCTTTTCAGGCTGAGGCTGGTATGGATGCTCTTTTGACTCAGGCTTTTATAGCGGCTATGGCTGCATGAGAGCAGTATTGAGATCCTTGGATGATGGTAAATTGTGCCCATAGATTGGGTGCGTATAATTTTGGAGGATCTATAGATAGGGGAATAGTTGATGAGTGGCTTAAGAAGTTGGAGAAAGCTTTTCTTATCTTAGGACTAACATAGGTTGAGAAAGTGCAGAATGTACATGGATTTATGAAGGGTTTAGCGGATGATTGGTTATCCAGAGTTCACCAATTATATGGTGAAAGATTGACATGGAACACGTTTCTCACTGAGCTGCAAAAGGAGTATCTAACTGGTAGTTATAAGAAAGGCAAGCATGAGGCCTTTTTTAATTTGACCCAAGGTAGTATGTTAGTCAGAGAAAATGCAGATAGATTTGAGGATCTCTATCACTTTATTTTTGAGATTATGCCTTTAGAGGAAATTAAGTGTGATAGGTTTAGAAGTGGATTAAAAGCTCATATGAAAACTGAAATAGCTTGATATTAAGGAAATAATTTTTGAGAGCTAGTTCAGAAAGCACTTGCTTTTGAAAAGGCAAGGAAGGAAGAGAAAGAACAAGAATAAAAGAATAAAAGGTTTATTTCAAATTCCTCTCAAGATTTAAGTGATAAGCAAACCAACAGAGGGGTTAACACAGTACCACCTAGATTTGGTTGTAGTGATGGTGGGCAAGGTTCGTACATGAGTGTAGGGCAATAAGCTAATCAATCTCAAATGAATCAAGGTTCTGTAAGGTAGCCAATTAGTAGCTTTGTCAGTGCCTAGCGACAATCTTGGAGTGGTATGCCATAAAATAATCAAGGAGGACTCACACATCCACAATGCCCGAATTGTGGCAAATATCATGAAGATGAATGCAGAAAGAGGTAGTTAGGCTGCTATGAGTGTGGAAAAATTGGCCATATGAAAAGAGATTGTCCTTCATTAGTACATTTTGGTGGTTCAGAATGAGGGGCTACAGTTTTTAGAATTCAAAGTGGTAGTAGAAATTTTCTATTGAATAAGCAGGTTACCACTGATTCTAGCCCTAGTGTTGGTAGAGGTAGTGCAGTTACTACAACATCTGACCAAGGATAAAGTGCCCAGCAAAATCGACCTTTAACTCAATATAAGGTTTATGTAATGACTCAAGGTGAAACATTGGCATATCCAGGAGTTGACACCAGTATGTTAATTATCTTTAATCAAGATGTTTATATGTTATTTAACCTAGGATTGTGTTTATGTTCATATATGATATGCTAGTGTATTCTTGAAGTATAAAAAAATAAGAGGAACATTTAAGGATTGTATTACAAATTTCAAGGATGAAATTTCTTAAGAGGAAGAGAATTGTAATATCCTACCCTAGAATTAACTGGGTTATGGATAGATTTATGGATTAGATAGCATTACAAATAAGTTTTGAGGGTTATTTTAGTGTTTAAGGGTGTTATAGGGGTCAAAACAGTTATTTTGTTTTGAAAAAAAAAGGAGCACTGTAACATCTCCTCTTTCCCAAGCTTGCCTTCCATTTATATGGCTTTCTCATCATTTTTTCTTTCTTCTTTTCTTTCTTGTTCATTCTCTACTCAATTTTCTTCAATCAAACAATTTCAATTTCTTAAGCTTATACTTTTAAAATCAAGATTGGTGTTGATTTCAAACATTTGAGGTAAATGAATTCATTTTTGTTTTACTTCAAACTTTTGAATTTTGATAAAATTGCTTGTTTTGATTTTATATTAAGTTTCAAGCATTGGTTTAATGAAAACGGACCCCTATGATGTTTAGAGTGATGTTTGGGATTGAATTGGGTTGATTTTTGGTGTTTTTGGCCAAAATTATAGCTATTTCTACATTTCTTGGTCGATAATGGGATGCCTCAGCATTGAGGAGTTGCCTCAGTAGGTTTTTTGAGCCCTGGAACCCTAACCGAAGCTGTTTCGAACCATTTTTTAGGTCCTATACCATATCTTTTAGCCATAGATTGATTAAATTGAGTAGAATTTAGATGTTTAGCTTGTGTTCTGTTGCTTTTGCTTATGGATGTTAGGAGCAATCGCCACCCCAACTATAGAACATAGGCTAGAGCCAGATAGGTAGTCGTTGCTTCAACAAGCTCAGGTAAGTGGTTATATGTATATAAAATTAGTTTTGAAACTAAGTACATATAAATATATGTATGTAAAGTTATCAAAATGTTTTCTATGATTTAATTATTGATGTTTCCTCATAAATAGGATTTAATCAAGTATCAGCTTGTAAACACATGGTTTTACAAGTTAGTTTCTATATTAGATTTTGAAAACATATGGCATATAATTATTATTAATACAGAAAAAGAAATTTAAAGTAAGGATTTGTTCAATATTTTTTTTATAATGATTATATTTCAGCAATATACAAATATCAGCTTTCTGATTCAGCAAGTATGTTCTTTTAGCAGTTTGATATATGCGAATGATTTGATTTTATGGACAAACCTATACAGTCGTGATATGTACCCTTTGCATTACACCATGATGACTGTGTTTTATCTCAATAGTATTATTATGTATATGATTATATCAGTAATATTATCTAGCAACTGTTTTGGGGACAACGCTTGGTTGTGCATATAGCCTTGGGCGCGTACAATCGGGTGGTTTAGCTCTACGCATGTGTATGACCAGCAATATGTATACACATGGGCTGCCAACGTCATCAATGTGCCTATTATGTCAGTAATTTAGTAAAATCTTTTGGTTACATTTTAATGAGTGTGTGGGGTAGTATTTTTATGAAAGTTACTTCTCAGTCTTATCTCAGCTTTTGTGACAACTGTATAGCTAAGGTATTATATTATTTCAGCTAGTAATAAATCAGTTTATGCATATGTATTATACTATTTTATTTTAGCAGTTTAATGATTATTCTCAAGGCAGATATATTTATGTCTTTATAATTATTTTAGCAAATAACTAGTGTTCCCACTTTACTTTATTGTACTTTATTTTTAGTCCACTCACTGAGTATTTTTTTGTACTCACCACTCTTATTTTTTAAAATATTTTTAGATCCAGTGGAGTACCAGCAGTAGAAGATCATAGGACCTATTTTGGGTTATCCACCTGGTGTTTAGAAAGGTTGTGCCAATCAGCTAAAAATCTATTTACCTTGTATTATCTTTAAGATTGACTTGTTAAATAATTGAGAGTATGATGAACCCAGATGTTCTTCCACCTGATTGTTGGCAAAAACATGATGAATATTTCAGAGCAGTATTACCTTCAGTTTATTGTAAGTTATTAGCAATATAAGTATGATATATTTCCATTTCCAACAGTAGCACTAGCCAGCCTAGCATATCACACCTGCTTACCAACTAGCGGAGCGGGTGTGACATTGCTAGTTGTGGATTTTTAATTAATCTGTTGTAAAATTATGGTGGATTAGTGACAAATATCAAATTCATCACTAAATTAGAAATTTTAAAAAGTTATTTTGTAGTTATCGACAAATTGTTCCGTCAGTACTAATCCTCTAACCCATTGCTAAATTATAAATAAATTAGTTATATTATTGAATTAATTTTATTACTTCATTTGTTATTGATATGTACTATTAATAAATAAATTTTATTTTGAATTTAAAATAATATAAAATTAAATTTATTTTAGGTTGAAGAAATTGAAAAAAAAAGAAAATAATCTAGAAAATGGAATATACAAATATAAATGAAATACTATATATAATTATTATAGTATGTTAGAAAAAATACTACAAAATGTACCTGCATGCATCTATAGGTGAATTGCGAGGTAGGTCATTGTTAGTGCAGTCATCTGCAAAAAGTTTGAGATGATAACGAACTATCTATAGGAAGCTCAACATGACATCTTACTATTGTTGAAGAGCCTCGAGCTATTTGACAATGCTCTCACACTCTGCCTCTAGTTCTCTCCTTTCTGCTCTCCTTTAAACTCAAGCTTCCTCTTATGTTGAAGTAGCTATGGTCCTCCATGAGCTACAAATATTCACAAACTACGAAAAATAGAAATATTCATTTAAAAGAACAATGATTAGTAGCTCCTATTTTGATCTTATTTAGTGACACTTGCAAATACTTTAAATGATGTTGCAAATTCTATTTCTAGTTAAATCCACCTAATGAGGTTGAATTTGAGGATTACATTCTCTCAAACCGGCTTTTTAGATACTATTGGGATGATATTATGTTAGGGATATTGGGTTTACAGAAGCATAAAAGGATCAGAAATTATTTGAGATAATAAACAAATACAACATCAAAAATAGAGAAAATACAAAATACACAATAATTAACATGGTTCGGCATAAGCCTACGTCAATGGGCGAAGGAGGAACAAATTCACTAATCAACTAAAGATACAAGAAAATAGTATGGATATAAACACTTAACCCTTAGTCCCAATTACATCCAATCAAACTCTCTACTCGCCACACGTGCAGAACATAAGGCATTTACAGTATCTCTACAATACTCATATAATACATATATATATAGCCCTATTTATAGAGGACATAAAATTCAACTTGATCAAGGATTCTCTTCAATATAGGATTCCTTTCAATATAAGTATTAAGAATTTCATTCCAATCAAGAGTTTAATTCCTAAATAAGAGTCACATAAAATTCAACTTGATCAAGGATTCTATTCAATATAGGATTCCTTTCAATATAAGTATTAAGAATTTCATTCCAATCAAGAGTTTAATTCCTAAATAAGAGTCAAATCCTATTAGGAAAAAATTTCCTTGACTTAGCCACCAAGTATATGCTAAAACATCATTCCTATGCTTTACACAGCCTCCAACACGGCCGTGTTTCGACCCGTGTTCGCTTCTAGCCTAAATCACCTATTTTAACATGCCCGTGTTCCTGTCTGGACAAAATGACAACCTTGAACACACCCTGAGACATGCCCGTGTCTCAGGTCATGTCTGGCTCCAATATGAGTATAAGGCACAATAACGTCCAAATGTTCAAAATAATGATGCCATAGGCTAAATTCAAGTCACATATTAACAAATCTCCACCTTGACTTGAATTTGCTTGTATCAAATTTGCTCTCCCTTCTCTACAAATATCTCAAACATGAGAACACTTAAACAAGTCCAAGAGCCACTTGAACTTGCTCTTCCAAAATGCCTTAGTCAATAAATCACCAAAATTGACTTCGCCTAAAAGTATAGAAGAATGAGATTATAATGTAGTAGTACCTGTCATAGAGATCCTTACAACATATATAATCTACCAATGCGTCTTTCTTGCATCACCACAACAACATTCATAATAATATCCAAAATCCCATCTCCGCCAACAAAACTATAACCACCAATTTCTAATGTGAACAATGAGATAAGATTCTTAGACATCTCCGGAACATGTCTAACACCAACCAAAGTCCTTACTACACCATTATAGGTTTTAATTCTAACTGAACCAACACCAACAATCTTGCAAGGATGGTTGTTGCCCATTAACATAAAATTACCATTAACCGGTTCATAGGTGGCAAACCAATCTCTATTGAGACAAATGTGATAATCATAACTAGAATCGAATATCCATCCTTGCCAAAATTGGTTGAATTTTTAGTCACAATGAGGATATTACCTTTAAACTCATTAATAAAATTGGCTTCTATGGATTCACCATACTGATCCTTTTTCTTTAATTTCCAATAATTAGCCTTCAAATGCCCCTTTTTCTTGTAATAATGATAGGTCTTCTTTTGGTACCCCAAATTGCTGCTCGAATTTCTCACCAATAGAGCATTTGCAGTTGCCCTAGTGTCCTGAACAAGCTCCTTATCCATAATTTTCTTTGAAAACAAAGATGATTTAACATCCTCCACCTTCAATGTTTCTTTGGTATAAATTAGAGTATCTCTAAAATTCTTATATGATGCAGGAAGAGAACAGAGCAATATAAGAGCTAAATCTTCTTCTTCATACTTAATCTCCAAATTTTCTAAGTCAATCATGATGGATGTCAATTCATCAATATGGGTTCTTAAGGAGGTACCTTCTACCATATTAAGCATATGCAAATGATATTTTACTGCGAGTTTATTCGAGAGATTTTCTTTAAAAATAGCCCCTCAAGTTTTGCCCATAATGCTACAACTGTCTTCTCATGAATAACTTCTCGCAATACCTCATTCAACAAGCATAACTGAATGGTAGCCACGACCCTTGCATCCAAACCCTCCATCTTTTCTTTGGTCATTGAAGATGCCAATTTCTCCTTCTCCAACAAAGCTTTATTCAACCCACTGTGTGTCAAAAGGGCTCGTATCTTAATTTGCAATATACCAAAACTTATATTGCAATCCAATTTCTTTATCTCAAATTTTGATGTCATCATAACGAAATCTCAAATAATTGTAGACTGCTCTGATACCACTTGTTAGGAAATTTGGGTTTATGGAAGTGTGAGAGGATCAAAAATTATTTAAGATAATAAATAAACGCAATACCAAAAATAGAGAAAATATAAAACATACAAGAATTAATGTGGTTCGGCATAAGCCTACGTCCATGGGCGAAAGAGGTATAAATTCACTAATCAACCAAAGATACAAGAAAATAGTATGAAGATAAATACTCAACCCTTAGCCCCAATTACACCCAATCAAACTCTCTACTTGGCATACGTGCAGAACATAAGGCATTCACGGTATCTCTACAACACTCATATAATACATATACATGTAGCCTTATTTATATATGATATAAAATCCAACTTGATCAAGGATTCTCTTCAATATAGGAATCCTTTCAATATAAGTAATAAGAATTTCATTCTAATTAAGAGTTTAATACCTAAATAAGAGTCAAATCCTATTAGGAAAGGATTTCCTTGACTTAGCCACCAAGTATATGCCAAAACATCATTCCTATGTGTTACACGACCTCTAACATGGCCGTATTTCGACCCGTGTTCTCTTCTGGCCTAAATTGCCTATTTCAATATGCCCTGCAACACATCCGTGTTACTGCCCATGTTCCCTTTTGGACAAAATAATAGCCTTGAACACACTACCATGGATTAATACATGGGTAGTATTAATCCATAGACTATCACCTCTATCTATTTTCCTTGATCGGTATGTAATATCGATAGTGGAAGGTAGTGAGTCTCATACTACTTGATATGAGATATCAGAATAGATATGTGGATACTCATGTGATGGGTGGATCAAACTGTGACGTAAGATTTGTGATTGCATGGATATTCACTTCAGTTAACAATCACAATCTTGGGCATGATGGTGCATATGGTCCTTCGACCTGAGGTGACACGGTCATCCACATATGGTTCATTAGAGTTTGTTACCGCTTACATACCTGTGCTAGCCATGTATGGGTATATGGCGTGTGGTGGCTCAAGTTGGTTATATGTAGGGATGAGTGATCGACCACGATGGAATTCATTACCTGGAGTGAACCGGGATAAGATCCTATGCTATCTAAGTTATTCTTGATGAATAACTACCTGGCCAGGTCAAACTCGACTTACCCGAAAAGTGTTTCGGTGCTAGAAAAGAGTTTCTAGTAGAAGTCATGTTTTATCAAGAATTGAACTTAAGATGAGGACATATGATTGAGGCAATTAGAGTTTGGCTAAACCGTGACTCTAGCCGATAT
>CATIWO010191537.1:0-13017 GCA_949673435.1 Macaranga tanarius
TAAAAACAAATAAATCCTATTAATTAAGACAAAACAATAAAAGTAACTAAATTAACTAAAAACTAACTAACTTATGTAATAACTAAACCTAATATGCAATAAAATAGAGTGCTTAAAACATGTGTTTTTCACACTCATCAAACACATAGTATAAACTATGATGAAATGTTTTCAAAAGTTGCTATGCTTAAATCCATTCAAATTCTTCTTTCCATAGTTGTATACTATGATTATGAGATATAGAAAATGGATGTTAAAACAACATTTCTTAATAGAAACTTACTTGAGGATATGTATATGACACAACTAGCGGGTTTTATCAGTCTTGAGAATTCTAGAAAGGTTTTCAAGCTTTAAAAATCCATTTATAGATCGAAGCAAGTTTCTTAGAGTTGGAATCTTTATTGTGATGAAGCAATCAAAGTGTTTGGTTTCATTAAAAATGAAGATGAGCTTTATATTTATAAAAAGGTTAGTAGAAGCGCTATAGTTTTTCTAGTGCTGTATGTTGATGACATATTACTCATTGGAAATGATATCCCTACTCTACAAAATGTTAAAACTTGGTTAGGGAATTATTTTTCAATGAAAGACTTAGGTAAAGCCACATATATTTTAGGTATCAAGATTTATAGGGATATATCCAAAAAGCTCATTGGCCTAAGTTAGAGTACATACATTGACAAGGTACTGAATATGTTCAGTATGCAAGATTCTAAAAGAGTATTATTACCAATGTCACTTGGTATTACTCTCAGCAAGACTTAATGTCCTATGATACCAGATGAAAGAGACCGCATGAGTAAGATTCCATATGCCTCTACTATTGGATTTATCATATACACAATGTTATGTACTCGACTTGATGTATCATACAGCTTAAGCATTATGAGTAGATACCAGTCAAATCTAGGTGAAAGTCATTGGATAGCAATTAAGAATATCCTTAAATACTTAAGAAGGACTAAGGATGCATTCTTATTGTATGAAGGATAGGAAGATGAGCTAGTTGTAAATGGTTACACAAATTCTATTTTTCAGTCTGATAAGGATGATTTTCGATCATAGTCGAGTTATGTGTTCTATTTGAATGGAGGTGCAGTGAGTTAGAAAAGTTCAAGGCAAGACACCATTGTCGATTCTACTATAGAAGCTGATTAGATAGCCGCCTCAGAACAGCTAAGGAAGCAGTTTGGATTAAGAAGTTTATTACTAGATTGGGTGTTGTTCCTAGGATTTCAAATTAAGTAGACTTATATTGTCATAATAATGGGGCTATAACATAAGCTAGGGAACTTAGATCTTATCAGCAATTTAACCACATACTCAGGCGTTATCATCTACTTTGAGAAATCATTGAGAGAGGAGACATGAAGATATACAGAGTGCCTATAAATCATAATGTTACTGATCCACTCACTAAGCCTCTTCCATAGCCAAAGCATGAGAATCATACTAGGTCAATAGTTATTATATACAATTTTAATTAGACCTAGTGCAAGTGGGAGATTGTTAGTGATATACCTTAGGCCTATTATGTAATGGCCATATTTTGACTTTGTCATTTTAGCATTTTAATAAAAGGGACATTTAATTTTATTATCATTCTTTCATTTAAAATTTAATTCCATGAATTGTTAATTCTACCTATGATTATCAAGTATGTGACTTGATAGTAAAACTCTTAGGTTAACATTGAATTTTATTCTAAATTATCCCTAATAAGTTATTATCATTGGAATAATAATGAATAAAGAATAGTATGTAGTTTGACTGATGATTATATTTTACTAATTATATATATGAGATATAAAGTCAACTTACAGGTATATATTTGAGAACTATATACTTAATCAACCCACTATGAGAATGCTACATGGATAAAAGTCATAATTAATTCTCATTACATTAATATTATACTAGTCCTCTAACCTGAAATCATTATTGTTTCCAATATAATAAGTTTTATATTTTAATATAATTTTACGTTATCTTTGAACGGATGATGTTATATATTGTTATTGGATATAAAATAAATTATGTTAGAAATATAAATGATAGAGAAATAATTTGTTCCTCATAAATTATTATAGGAAAGACATTATTGGACCCCTGGATGAGTAAGACTAATGTAAAATGCATGGTTGTTCTGAAATTAATTGATAATGGTTATCAATATTAGTCTATTCAGAATTAAGAAATAATTCAATTGAATTATGTAAGAATGACATTAATCATGCCTTATATTCAATCAATGTATCTTCTAATAAAAGGACTTTAATAGTAATTATGAATTAGGTTTTGTTGGATTACTGGTTTGAAGGGAGTGCGGGTTTAAAGCAACCAAATATACAGAATTTTAAAATTTTTGGAAGCATGCAACACTTGCACCAAGCTTGAATCCATTCAATGCCCTAAGAACCAAATCACATGCACTTTACATAACTAAACATGCATCATGGATAATATTTTAACAACAATCAAAGAAGACACATAATCAAATTGCAAGTCCTACATACTAATAATTAAGCAACACTTACAAAACTTCCAAGTTTGTAGAACGCTCGATAAGCTTTGATTGTTGTGGTCTACTAGCTCCGAGTTTCCCAAATGTGAAACCTTTAGCTCGAGACACATAAATTGCTTCAAGGATATTCTTCAAGATGTATCAAGCTCTCCACACAAGCCTCCCCTTTGATTGACCTAAGAGCTTGTGAAAGCTTATTTGATCTTGAATATATGGAACTTAGTGTTTGCCCTCAAAGATGATGATTTAAGAGAGATCATAACTCTTGTGATATTTGGGGTTCACTCTTTTAATTAAAGAAGAAGGAAGACTCTCTTTCTTTTCTTTTGGTTTGGTTAGAGTAACCAAAGTTCTCTATTTTCTCTATTGGCCGAAAATTCCAGCACCAAAGAGTTAGTTTCTTTTCTTTTTCTTGTCATTTAATAAGCCCTTGGTGTCTCATTTGTCAAGTCTTACAACTATTGTAAATCTACATTCCAAGTCAATAGAAGACTTGGAATTCCCCAACCTTGACAAATGAAGCCATCCATCTTTGAATTGGCTTGTTTGGTTGCATGGATATCCCTATCCCCATTCTAATTCCACTAACACTTAATGGGCTTGGGCTTAGGCTATAGGCTTCTCTATACTTAAAGATGGCCCAATCTAATCCAAACAATTAATGGGCAAGATTAAACTCTTTAATCAAAACCTAATCCATATTAAATAATAAGTGGACTAGTTCAAACTTTTTAAACAAAGTCCAAGGCCTATGGTCTATTACATAGACCAAGTCCATCATCCATAACTCACATGGTCCACCTTATGGCTTATGTCCACACACACACACACACACACACACACATATATATTTGGAAGGCTAATATTAATTTAATCTTTAACTTAATATCTCATATTAAATTAAGCCTAAATTAATATTTGCTTAAATACAATAAAGTTCTAATCTTTGAATTCAGATTTTGGGATATGCTAGATCCTCGTATATACGCAAATCCAATTCAATTAATTTAATTAATTAATTAAACTCTTTAATTAATAATCAAATTAATGTTAATCATCACAAGTGCAACCTTTATATGTGTGACTTACTAGGTTCAAGTCTAAATGACAATGGGAAATGATATTAATACTTAATATCATTGAAACACCTTTCCATACTGAATGTGAAAATCCCAATGTATTACATTCAGTTCCCATAAGTCGTGAGTGACCCCCAGCATAGATATCACGACTACCCAATTAGAAATGAATGCTATATGTAGATTCACAAGAACCAAAGAATATAATTACCGTGTACTAAATGTCCCTTCATTATAAGATCCCAATATTGGCTAGAGTCAAGGTTTAGTTAAACTCTAATTGCCTCTATCATATGACCTCATCTTAAGTTCAATTCTTGATAAAACACGATTACTACAAGAAACTCTTTTCTAGCACCGAAACTCTTTTCGGGTAAGTCAAGTTTGACCTGGCCAGGTACTTATTCACCAAGAATAACTTAGATAGCATAGGATCTTATTCTGATTCACTCCAGGTAATGAATTCCATCTTGGCCGATCACTCATCCCTACATATAACCAACTAGAGCCACCACACGCCATATACCCATACATGGCTAGCATAGGTATGTAAGCGGTAATAAACTCTAATCAACCATATATAGATGACCGTGTCGCCTTAAGTCAAAGGACCATATGCATAATTATGTCTAAGATTTTGATTGTTGACTAAAGTGAATTCCTAAGCAATCATAAATCTTGTGTCATTGTTCGATCCACTCATCACATGAGTATCCACATGTCTATTCTGATATCTCATATTAAGTAGTATGAGACTCACTATCTCCCACTATCAGTATCATATACCGATCAAGGAAAATAGACAAAGGTGATAGTCTAGAGATTAATACTACCTTTATATTAATCCACCAACTATGAACATTTATAGTATATGTACTAAATGAGTTTGTCACTCATATTATCAACTCTTAATAATGAACTCATTTAACATAATACTACAGGTAATTATTCAAATAAACAAACACTTTATCTAAAAGAATATTTTATTGCCAAAGAGATTAATGTGCAATGTTTTCATATAAAATGGCCCTAGGGCATATCTATACTAACACATGGATTCATGCCATTTACTGTTGGGTAGACCGTGGCAGTGTGACAGAAAAGTTATGCATGATGGATGATCTAATACATACAGGCTTCTGGTTGATGGAGTTAAGGTTGTTTTTCTGCCTAGCAAACCAGTTGATAAATCCCTAGCTATAGGGATTAACACTAACTTATTATTTTTAGCTTAATTTGATAAGGAGTTGCAAGAGCGAGAGATAATCTTTGTGCTGATTGGGAAAGAGGTTGTAGATTCTATAGTAGTTTTAGATGTAGTGGTTCCTCTATTGGAAGAATTTGCTAGTGTGTTTTTAGATGACCTGCCCTAGGGTTTACCACCTTTACGTGACATACAATACTATATAGACCTTGTACTAGGTGCAGTTCTACATAATAAACCACATTAAGGATGAGTCTGAGGAAGTATGAGGAGTTACATAGATAGGTTGATGAGTTACTGACCAAGGGGCACATCAGAGAGATTATAAGCCCGTGTGCAAGTAGACATATAGAGATTATGGAGAATATCAACCCTAACGCCTATCGGCTCAGGTTGCCAAGCCATGTTCGTACAACTAATGTTTTTAGTGTAAAACATTTAATTCCTTTTTATGGGGACTCTTCTGATGATGATTCAGGTGATAATTTGACGTCCAATTTTTCCTACCTTAGGGAGAATGATGCGGATCAGATTGCATTGCAATTTTTGGATCGTCAAGATGCGCAGCGTTGCTTTAGAAGGACCTAACTTTCAGCACTTGTTGAGTTTTGGGGCCCATAATATATCAAATCAAAGTTAGCTAAGAGATCTATAAGATCTTAACTTAAAGAACTTGATAGACTCCATTTTAATGTCCAAATGTGATCATTTAGACCTCCGTTTTGGGCTTCAAAATTTTAGTTGTGTTTTTTTTTTGGGCTTTTATTTGGGCCTATGTTTTTTAGGATTTTTTTTTTACTTTTGCCTATTTATACTTTATGTTTTATATTTGCAGAACAGTTTTGATGAATTTATGAAATTAAACCTTATTTTTCTGATTATCAGCATTCTTAGGAATCAACGATTTTTGTTACCTAATTCCTAGTAATCATAGGATTCAACAGGTTTTAGAAGATTACCTACTGGTATCGTTAGATTCAACAGTTTATGATAGTTATCCTTGTCTTTTATACCTTTTTGCTACGTCAGTTTGGTATCAGAGCCAAACTTGATCCTTATTGATCATGGTAGGGCGACAGAATCAGCAGCAGCAGTGGGTTGAAGAGATTTATGAGCGCGATGATGATGCTTAATTAGAGTGTCAAATCGGTCAGATCATGGACCAACGGATAGAACAACTGATGGAACAATTAACAAAAAGGATGGATGCTATGCTAGAAAACCAAAATAGGCATGAGCAACGAAACCCAAATAGGTATGGGGACTGGGTGGGTGATGTAGAGGGAGACAAAGATGAAGAGTACTATAAGGGCATTCTGCAGGCCCAGCACATACAACAGAGAGATCCTGTAGAGGAGGATAGGAGGCGGTAGGAGACTGGTATGAGAACTGAGATACCAGAATTCTATGGCTGCCTGCAGGCTGATCAGTTCTTGGATTGGTTGGTGACTGTTGAGGAAATCCTAGAGCTCAAGGGGGTGCCAGAAGATAAAAGGGTACCTTTGGTGGCAACTAGTCTATGTAGGAGAGCTACAACTTAGTGGCAGTAGTTAAAACTAATTCGTACTAGGTTAGGTAAGCCTGAAATCTCATCCTAGAAGAAGATCAAGAAACATCTGCGTTGCATTCCTACCATATAATTATCAACGAATTTCGTACCAGCGGCTACAAAATTTGAAGTAAGGCACGAGGTCATTGGATGATTATATGACTGAGTTTTACTAACTAATAGCCAGAAATGAGATCCAAGAGATGAAGGAGCAGTTGGTGGTGCGGTACATTGGTGTGTTGAGAGTTCAGCTTCAAGATACTCTTAATTTATTTGATCTTATGTCTATGTCAGAAGCACACCAGAGAGCATTAATGGTAGAGAAGTAGGCACAATGAACTAGTGGCAGTAGGTTTAGTATAGCCAGTAATACCAATGCAGGTGGTGGTGGTAGCAAGGCTGTTGGAAATCAGTTTGGCAAAAGTGCTAGCAGCAGTACCATGAAGTGTTTTGCCTGTGGTGAACCTAGATATAGGCAGTCTGAATGTAAAAAGGTTAGCAAGAGGGTGCTGTTTGCTGAAACTGATAAGGGTGATGATGATGATGCAGTAATTGAAGAACAACCATGTTTTAATGATGAGCAGCCAAATGAGGAGGAAATTCTTACTGGCAATGTAAGGGTTACGCTAGTTGTTAGAAGGTTTTGCTTGACACCTAAATCAGTGACTGATGATGACTGATTAAAGAGTAATATCTTTCGGTCTACCTGTACCATACTGGGTAAAGTATGTCATTTCATGATCGATGCAGGTAGTTATAAAAATATAGTTTTAGAGAAGGAGGTACAAAAGCTAAATATTAAGATCGAAAAACATCTCAAGCCTTATAAGCTTGACTGGCTTGAGAAGGGAGGTGAGGTAATAGTTTATAAACGTGCTCTTGTGTCCTTTTCTATCGGTGTTAAATATAGGGATGATATGGTACCCATGGATGCATGCCATTTACTATTAGGTAGACCGTGGTAGTATGGTAGAAAAGTTATGCATGACAGATGATCTAATATATACAGGTCTCTAGTTGATGAAGTTAAGGTTATTTTATGTCATAGTAAACCAGTTCATAAATCCCTAACTGCAGGGACTAGCACTAACTTATTATCTTTAGCTCAATTTGATCAGGAGTTATAGGAGTCAGAGATAGTCTTTTGTGCTGATTGGGAAAGAGGTTGTAGATTCTGTAGTATTCCAGATGCAGTGGTTCCTCTATTGGCAGAATTTGTTAGTGTGTTTCTAGATGACCTACCGAGTTTACCACCTTTACGTGATATGCAACACTTTATAGGCTTTGTAGCAGGTGCAGCTCTACCTAATAGACTGTATTACAGGATGATTCCTAGGGAGCATAAGGAGTTGCGAGCTAATGGCCAAGGGGTACATCTGAGAGAGCATGAGCCCGTGTGTAAGCAGGCATGTAAAGATTGTGCAAAAGATCAACCCCAATCCCTATGGCCTCAAGTTGCCAAGCCATGTTCGTACAGCTAATGTTTTTATTGTAAAACATTTGATTCCCTTTCATAAGGACTCTTCTGATGATGATTTAGCTGGTAATTTGAGGTCAAATTTTTCCTGCCCTAGGGAGAATGATGCAGATCAGATTGCGTTGCAATTTTTGGATCGTCGAGATGCACAACGTTGCTTTAGGAGGACCTAACTTTTAGTACCGGTTGAGTTATAGGGCCCATAATATATCAAATCGAAGTTAGCTCAGAGATCTATAAGCCTTTATATAGGAGAACTTGATAGACACCATTTTTATGTCCAAATTCAATCATTTAGGCCTCTGTTTTAGGCTTCAAAGTTTTTGTTGTGTTTTTTTTTATATTTTTTGGGCTTTTATTTGGGCCTTTGTGTTTTTCAAGATTTTTTTTGACTTTTGCCTATTTATACTCTATGTTTTATGTTTGCAGAATAGTTTTAATGAATTTATAAAATTAAACCCTATTTTTCTAATTATCGGCATTCTTAGGAATTAACAATTTTTGTTGCCTAATTCCTGGTAATCATAGGATTCAACAGGTTTTAGAAGATCACCTACTGGTAATCATAGGATTTAATAATTTAATATAGTTATCGTTGTCTTTTATACCTTTTTGCTACATCAGTTTGGTCTTAGAGCCGAAGTTGATCCATATTGACCTTGGTGGGGCAACGAAATCAGCGACAGCAGCGGGTTGAAGAGATTTATGATTGCAACGATAATGCTCAATTAGAGCATCAAATCGATCAGATCATGGACTAACGGATGGAATACTGATGGAATAATTAATCAAAAAGATGGCTGCTATGTTACAAAACAAAAATAGGCATAAGCAGCGAAACCTAAACAGGCATGGGGATTGGGTGGGCGATGCAAAGGGAGACGAAGATTAAGAGCACTATGAGGGCATTCCTTTGGTAGAATTATTAGTGAATTTTGTACCAAGCTGGTTCAGAGTTCTATAAGGCTTTCATTAAAAGAACCTAATAAACCCCGTTTTAATGTCTAAATTTGATCATTTAGGGCTCTGTTTTGGGCTTCAAAGTTTTAGTTGTATTTTGTTTTTGTATTTTTGGGCTTTTATTTGGGCCTTTGTGTTTTTTAGGATTTTTTTTAACTTTTGCCTATTTAGACTCTATGTTTTATGTTTGCAGAACAATTTTGATGAATTTATGAAATTAAACCCTATTTTTCCAATTATCAAAATTCTTAGGAATCAATGATTTTTGTTGCCTAATTCCTAGTAATCATAAGATTCAATAGGTTTTAGAAGATAACCTACTGGTAATCATAGGATTCAACCATTTATGATAGTTATCCTTGTCTTTTATACCTTTCTGCTATGTTAGTTTGCAATATCCAACCTCTAAAGGAAATTCAAGCATCTTATTTCATTGTTGTTATTATCATTAGCTTGATACAACCACTTCTCTAGGCTTCCATTCTCCATGAAGTTAAAAATTAAAGCTTTGAATTCATTACCTTTATTATCCAAGCTAAAGCAATAAGTTAAAAGCTTAATAAGATTCTGATGCTGGACATTCCTGAGCACTTTACATTCTATAATAAAACTCTTCGAAGCACCTTTTTCTTTAAGTTTGAGAACCTTACTAGCTACTAGTCATCCTGCTTGACTGAGAAATCCTTTATAAACAGCACTAAAGTTGCCAGATCTGATTAAATAGTTGGAAAAGACTCCATTTGTTGCCTAATAAAGATCCCAATATGATACCTTTACAGGGTGGTCCTTTATTAAGGGTGAAGCACTAGAATTCTTTTTCAGTTTTCTTCTTCTTACACCAAAAAGAATGACTAAGAAGAGAAAAAAAACATGAACAGGATCGTGCATTTGATTATCACCACTAGCTTTGTAACATGAATCTTTTGCTTCATCATGTTGGCTTGACATTTTGGCAAATGGAGTTATGGTACACATCCATAAAGCTTATTATTGCCGACCAGGGACACTCCACTTGCATTTTTGAAGACTCCTATTATTGGAATCTCACCCTTAAGATCATTAAAGGGAAGATTCAAATATGAAAGAAATGGAATGTTCTGTAGATTATAAGGGATTACTTCAGTAAGATTGTTTCTTAAGAGATCCAATTTTTAAAGGCCTCTCAAAGAAGCAAAAGCTAAAGGGATGGATCCTTAGAAAGAATTTTCTTGCATATATAGATATTCCAAGCTCGAGCAATCACCAAGTACACTAGGAATGTCTCATAAAAGCCTATTTCCTGAAACATCCAGTGTGTTCAGAGTTGTAAGCTCCCTTATTTTCATAGGTAGACTACCAATGTATGAGTTATAGGATAAGTCAACAGAAACTAAGGTAGAAACTAACAGCTTCTCTAGTATACTTCCATTGAGAAAATTATCAGATATGTCAAACCACTGCAAATTCTTACTGTTTAATATACCAGTGGGGATGCTTCTTTCTAATTTGTTATGTGATAGGGAGAGATAAAACAACTGAGTAAGATTAGCTACAGAGGATGGAATTTGACTTGACAAAATTTTGACTCAAAGGACAAAAATTGTTGTTTCTGGAACTTGTCAAAAAAGGGTAGAATGGTACCTATGAGAAGGTTGTAATTTAAGCTTAGGTAAATCAAGATAACAAAATTCTCTAGTACTGTAGAAATATTTCTAGATATCTGATTGCCCCCTATATATAAACTGCTCATTTGAGTTAACAAATTTCCTATAGAAACAGGCAAAACTCTACCAAAATTATTAATAGCCAAATCCATATATTCCAGGTTGGTATAGTTTTTCAAGAAAAACCATTTGTTTGTGGAGTTACTTCTTAAATAATTTAAGCCAAGTTCTAACCGTCGTAGGCTCTTCAGATTTCCTAGAGTGCTTGGAACTTGCCCGATAAACTTATTTAAAATAAGGTCAAGTGTCTGCAGTTGAGAAGCATTTGACAGTGATTTAGGAATTGTCCCTGAAAATTTATTATAACCAGCCACAAATATTTGCAGATTTGGGAGAGCAAGGCCCATGGTCTCTGCCAGAGTTCCATGGAGTTGGTTCATTGTAAATGAAAAGATTTTAATAGATGAAATGTTTAGAAGAGATGAAGGGATGATACAATATAGATAATTGCCTCCGATGGCAAACTCTTCTAAACTTGTTAGTCTATCAAATTCATTCAAAATATTGCCAACTAAATTATTCAATATTACAGAAATGAGGACAATCGATGTAAGGTTGGCAAGAGAAATTGGAAATCTTCATGTCAGATTGTTGGCACCTAGTGCTAGGATTTCAAGTTTTGTTATACTGCAAAGTTCGGATGGGATATTTCTATTAGTATAGATGTGCCCTAGGGCCATTATGTGTGTAAACATTGTATATTAATCCCTTTGGCAATAAAATATTCTTTTAGATAAAGTGTTTGTTTATTTGAATATTTACCTTTAGTATTATGTTAAATTAGTTTATTATCAAGAGTTGATAATATGAGTAACAAACTCATTTAGTACATATACTATAAATGTTCATAGTTGGTGGATTAATATAAAGGTAGTATTAATTCTACACTATCACCTCTATCTATTTTCCTTGATCGGTATATGATACTGATAGTGGGAGCTAGTGAGTCTCATGTTACTTGATATGAGATATCATAATAAACACATGGATACTTATGTAATGAGTGGATCGAACAGTGACACAAGATTTGTGATTGCTTGGGAATTCACTCTAGTCAACAATCACAATCTTGGACATAATTATGCATATGGTCCTTTGACCTGAGGTGACACGATCATCCATATATGGTTGGTTAAAGTTTGTTACCGCTTATATACCTATGCTACCCATGTATGGGTATATGGCATGTGGTGGCTCTAGTTGGTTATATATAGGGATGAGTGATCGGCCAAGATGGAATTCATTACCTAGAGTGAACCGGGATAAGATTCTATGCTATCTAAGTTATTCTTGATGAATGAGTACTGGCCAGGTCAAGCTCGACTTACCAGAAAAGAGTTTTGGTGCTAGAAAAGAGTTTCTAGTAGTAGTCGTGTTTTATTAAGAATTGAACTTAAGATGATGTCATAGAGTTTGACTAAACCTTGACTCTAGCCAATATCGGGATCATGTAATAAAGGGACATTTAGTACACAGTAATTTTGTTAATTAGTTCTTGTGAATCTACATAGAGCATTCATCTCTAATTGGGCAGTCGTGATATCTATGCTGGGGGTCACTCACGACTTATGGGAACTGAATGTAACACATTGGGATTTTCACATTCAGTATGGAAAGGTATTTCCATGATATTAAGTGTTATTATCATTTCCCATTGCCATTTAGACTTGAACCTAGTAAGTCACACACATAAGGGTTGCACTTGTGATGATTAATATTGATTTGATTATTAATTAAAGAGTTTAATTAATTAATTAAATTAATTGAATTGGATTTGCGCATGTGCGGAAGTCTAGCATATCCCAAAATCCAAATTCAAATATTAGAACTTTATTGCATTTTAAGCAAATATTAATTTAGGCTTAATTTAATATGAGATATTAAATTAAAGATTAAATTAATAATTAGCCTTTTAAATATATATATATATGGACATGGGCCATGAGATGGACCATAAAAAATTATGGATGATGGGTATGGCCCATGAGATAGACCATAAGTATTGGGCTTTGTTTAAAGAGTTTAAACTAGCCCACTTGTTAATTATATAGATTGGGTATTAATTAAAGAGTTTAATCTAGCCCATTAATTGTTTGGATTGGATTAGGCCATCTCCAATTGTAGAGAAGCCCATATCCCATGCCTTGGCCCAAGCCCATTAAGAGTTAATGGAATAGGGATAAGGAAATCCATGAAACCAAACAAAGCCAATAGAAGCTTGGTGGCCAATCTTGCTATAGTAGCAAAACTTAGTGGCCAATCTTTCAATAGTGTCAAGCTTGTATGGGAAGACATAAGTTATTGAATATTTTATTTGGCTTTGGTTCATATAATAAGACAAGAAAAGTTATAGAGACAACTTCTTGGAGAATTTTTTTGGATAAGGCATTTTAAGAGTGTCTCTTCTTCTTCTTATCAATTTGATATTATAAAGAGCCAAAAACATATAACAAGAGTTTTGATCTCTCTAACCTAAAGCTTTAGTTGTACAAGTGTTGTACAAGGAAAATCCATCATC
>CATIWO010191538.1:0-12295 GCA_949673435.1 Macaranga tanarius
GGCCGAAACCGGCCCGTGGCCACCCCTACCCTTATGCATACGTATTTGATGATAGCCACTTTTCAAATCAATTTTGAAAAACACGCATGACCCATATAATTCATCTAATATATCATCTAACCTAGGAATATGATGTCTATACTTTACAGTGATATTATTGACAGCTCTACAATCCACGCACATATGCTATGATCCATCCTTTTTAAGTACCAATACAAGCAGAACAACATATGGACTCATACTCTTTCTAATATAGCCCTTGTCCAAAAGCTCCTCCACTTGCCTTTAAAGTTCTTTTGTTTATTTAGGATTACTCGTATAGGCAGGTTTATTAGGTATTTGAGCTCCCAAAATGAAGTTAATTTGATGCTCAATCCCTCTAATTGGTAGTAAACCCTTAGGTATTTCCTCGAGAAACACATTAGCAAATTCCTACAATAGAACATGAACAATACTAGGCAAAGAGTTTTCTAAATCAAGATTAGTCATCAAAGCCTCCTTGTACAAAAATAAAATCATGGGTTATTTTCCTAAGAATGCAACATTTTTCTCACTTGTGGTGGCAAAGAAATTCTCTCTTTTTTCTCTTTTATATTTTGCCTCAACTCTCTATTTTTCTCTTGTACACTCACCACATTCTTTTCTTTTGAACTATTAACCTCATTTATAATTTTCTCTTCCTCACTACCCTTTTTTCTTGTATACCATCTTCAATTGATCCTTCAAGATTTATTTAGAAGATAATGGCATTAAGGTCATCTTTTGGCCTCCCCACATGAACGAGTATCTATTTTTATAGCCATCATGATTCACTCGCCTATCAAATTGCTAAGGTCAACCCAAAAGAATATAACTTGCTTGAATTGGCATTACATCACACTCCACCTCATCATTGTAGATTCCTATAGAAAAAAGGTTGAGTTTGTATGAAATCTACATAAGAAGGTTAAAAAAAGAATTGAGAGGAAGAATGAACAATATTCAAATCAAGCTAATAAGGGACGCAAACAAGTTGTATTTGAACCAGGAGATTGGGTTTAAGTATATATACACAAGGAGAGGTTTCCTTCCTAAAGAAAATCTAAGTTGCAACCACGTGGTGATGGTCCATTTTAAGTGGTAGAGTGTATTAATGACAATGCCTGCAAGCTTGATAAAAAAGGTGAAAGTAATGTGAGTGCTACTTTCAATGTTGCTGAATTAGTTCATTTTGATTTTGATATAGGTTTTGATTCGAGGATGAATCTTCTTGTGGAAGGAGGGAATAATGAGAATCAAAGTCAACAAAGAGGGTCAAATGATCATTTACAAGGAATTGGAGGTCCAATGTCGAGGAATCGAGTCAAATATGCTAACGTGACACTTTCAAAATTGTTTTGCAATCTTCTAGCTAAGGAAAGTATACATTTTGAAGATGTCTAAGTAGAGAAATCATCACCAAAGTTTGTCAATGTGTTTTTGGCGAGTTTTCAAGGTTTTAAAGGAGTTTTAGGGTCAACAGGCCTCGTGTCCCAATTTACATGACCGTGTTAAAGGTGCTTAAACAGAGAGGTACGTGTCCGTGTCCGTGTTCAACAACACTTCCTGCAACACGCCCATGTCCCTGCCTATGGTCAACATTGCCTATTTTTGAGGGTTTGAACACGGCCGTGTTGCATGTTCTAAGTCAAATCCTAATTAATTAGGATTTTATTATTTTGATTTCTATTTTAATTTTTAGGCTTTAGTTTAAGAGTTCTAAGTTTAATAGTATTTTCATAGCCTTTGTTTTCCTATAAATAAGTATCATTTTTTATGTAAAAATAATTAAGTTTTGAGATGAATAAAATTTTTGGCGAAAATCACTCTAAATTAATTTGATCAATTTATAATGAAGGGTTTTAGGTTTAATATACCTAAGGTTTGGATTTGTTGATTTAAAGAAATTTAGAGTTTTTTTCTTTATTTTTATCCTTTATTGTTAATTGTTTGTTTCAAGAATTTTGGTGTTTTCTTGTACTTGTGTGGGTTAAATTTCAGCTTTTCCTATTAAGATCACATAAAAACAAGTGCATAAAGTCTTGAAGGATATACAAAAGAAAACATTGAACATAAATTACTTCAATAAATTCATTTGTTCCAAAATCATCATTAAATACACACCGAGTGATGTAAGGAAGTGAAGATGAGTCAATATACAGCATTGTTTTATTAACTTAATCTGAGTTGATTTAAATTTAATTTGAGTTGATATAAATTGACCATATAAATTATGTATTAATTATAAAAAAAATAATTAACGTTAATAATTAAAATTCTGTCCAGAGAGGATAATTTTCAGTTGAGGAGAAAAAAGAAAGAAAAAAAAAACACAAACAACCAAACTAATGCTTTAAAACAAATTAAAAATCTCTGGATGCTAGTTTTGATGACATTAATATAGAAAATTAAGTTCTTCAATCTCCTGGAGACTTAATGAATAACAAATAAACTGAAAAAACAATAATAATAATAATAATAACACTGGATATCTATGAGTTTAGTAATCTTTGTCAATGTTCTCAAAAACCCAGCTATGTTGGGCGCGAAGTTTTGCTTCTTCTTCAGCAGTAAAATCACTCTCAATTCCGAAGAGGTCGCGCACATACTCGACGGTCTGATTCTTCATGCGGTTAGCCACTTGTACATTCAAGAAGTCGAGAAAATACTTCACATCTAGATAATTAACGGCCGACAATAACTCTAGCAGTTCAGGGGTGCTCATCGGCTTCACAAATTCAGCATTGTAGGCTTCTCTTGTTTCCTCGTTATTAAGAGCTTTTAGTTCAAGATGTTTCTCAATATAAGTTATTATCATAGAGAGGTACTTAGAGGACACTTGATCATGAACAGGTATTGTGGTCAATTCGAAGGAATCATCATTCTGGTCCAGAAGGTTCTTTAGTGTTGCCATCTCCATTGCTACTAATTTTTCCACCTTGAAGGGCTCCGCGCGGTCTGAGGTCTTGAGAGTGATTGTTTCGATGGGTTTCATATTTTGATTCTTGAAAGAAAAAAAGAAGGGTTTTGTTTTGATGAACGAAACAAGGAGAAGGGTGTAGTTGTTGGTTTTGAGTTGTGATAGAGATTTTAACCGTAAGGTGCGTATATATAAAAAAAAAAAATTAAAGACTGAAGTGAATGAGCAAATCCATATTATAAAAGGATTAATGTTTTATTATATATATAAAAAACAATGGATTTGTTTTAGTAATTTGAAGGATGTTATCTAGACTACATTCCGTTCTCCAGTTGGAATCACAATTTAATTACTTGGACAAAAGGCAAGTTAAGGTGCAATTGCATGCGTGTTTTTTCCTAGTCCAAATGAGAAACAACCATTGATATTTGCATTAACAATTAATTAAGGCTGGACTTGGACGGTGAATATATGCTTCTTCTATGAGTATGGTGATAATTTTTTTTTTTTTTTTTTAAAAGTAAGGAAGTGATTTAGAGGTGGGCTTATTTGTGAAAAAAATCCAAACGTTTGCAGCTTTTTACAATTTAATCCCAACCTTTTAATTTTTGCAATTATGTCCCAATTTTTAATTTTTTTTGCAATGTTAACACATTAATGAATTTGATTAAAATTATTTTAGAAAATTCTGAGTGGGCAATGAAGTGTAATGCCACCAACACAAAGAGTGGACCCCAATAAGCCTTATTGCAAAATATTAATGAATTAATTTATTTGACCAAATTCATTAATGTGTTAATATTGCAAAAAAAAATTAAAAATTGGGACATAATTGTAAAAATTAAAAAGGTTTGGATTAAATTGTAAAAAGCTGTAAACGTTTGGATTTTTTTTTCAAATAAGCCTAAATTAATTATAATTTTTTTTTGTATATAAAATTTAATTGAAAAAACATATAATTTATTGGTGCCTTCAATAAATCAATAGATGAGTCTCAAACTCAACGAAACGAAATTCAAACAGTTTTGTTGTGTTGTGTCTGCTGCTGCTTGCTTCGTAACCTTCCAATGTCAACAACGATAGACCTCAAACTCTCTGGATCCAACCGCATCTATCGCCCATCTGTACGCACACAGCACACGCACACTCTCTCTATTCAACACTAAAGAAACCTATGTAACAATTCTTTTGATACGCTTCTGTTTCAGGAACCTCTGAGAGGCAAAATCCTAATAAAATCTGCTGCTTCACTTTCTCACTATGGAATTCGCCTTACTCTCAATGGATCCGTCAATTTGCAGGTACGATGCTTTTCTGTTATCGAATATGAATTTTTTTTTAATTATAATTCGTTAGGTTTTATTCACTGTTTTGATCGATGCTTTTCTTGTTTGTGTTTGCAGGTTAAAGGAGGTTCTGCAGGAGTTATTGAGTCTTTGTATGGTGTTATTAAGCCCATCACCATTCTGTAAGTTCCAATTTCCCTCTGCCAATGGACTATTTTCTATTTGGTTTGTGATTTGCTGTATTTTATTTAAGTACCAATAAACAATGGCTGATGAGTAGATATTGTAGTTTGAGGGCAATTTGAATTGTTAGTTAATGGTGGAATGAGCAGGATTTTATGGTGCATGAGCGGTAGAGTTGGAAAGGCATGTGCTATAAATCCATGGTTGTAAACTTTGTTTCCATTCAACCCTTTATGTTCAGTGATGCTTCTTGGTACTTTAAAAGATGGCTTCTTGATGAAGAAAATACCAATTGTGGAACATATGTGAAATATTAAATGTTATTTCAGTTTATTTTCCTGAAAGAAGATCAGAAAAAAGAGGTAAAAAAGGAAAACAAAAAGGGAAAAAAAAAAAGCAAAACAAGATACTACATTCTGTCCCAACAATGTCTGAGTTGTAGTACTGTACTGCACTGCAGTTTCTGCCATTACAAATACACATGCTTGCATGAAAACACACATTCACAAGGTAACATTAGATGTATATCTAGTTGTGGCTTTGTGTGCCTTTTTGTTATGGCATCATCTGGAGCTATGTGAATGTGCAAACCATTTCATGGCTGTGATATTCATGTAGAGTCTAAATTAGGATTTGAAGCTAGTATGTAGAATTATGTGAAAGTAATAAGTGTAGGAATTTTTCTGAGAAATTAGAGTTTTCAATGAAGCATGATTTATAATTGAGCTCTTGAGCCTGGAAACTATATGGGTATGATAACTTTCGGAACTGAGGGGCATAAATTAGGTTTCCAATGGACGTTTCAAAGATTTCTATGTTGTAAAAGCCACACAGCATATTCAATTGTCAAAGGTCCCTAGGGTATAAGCACAAGTTTTTAAAACTGGGGGCATAAGTTAGGTTTCCAATGGAGGTTTCAAAGATTTGTATGTTGTAAAAGCCACACAGCATATTCAAGTGCAAATGGTACCTAGGGCATAAGCACAATGCTCGTGCTATTTTTGTGCTGAGAGATGCAAGGTGCATATGAATTCAAAAAAAAAAAAAGTATAAAAGCACAATTAGCAAATTCTGAAACGTCTGCATAGTAGTAATACAGAAATGGAAAGACTGTAAAATTCACAAATAATAGTTCGGTACAGAATGAAGGAACTATAAAGTACAACAAGGTTTATAACATCAGGATAGTAATGAAAGTAGCAAGTGACAGTATGCATTCAACACAATCACTTAAACAAACCTTTAAGCTCTACCATTAGGCTAATAAATCAACAAGTACAAGTGATAACGGATTTGTTTAAAATAGTTCATGTGCACATAGAAGTGCAAAGAAAATGATAATCACCACAAAATACTGAAAATCACTATAACACGTGCAAAATCACAAGCAAACCTAATTGGCTTATTTAAGAAAAGTCCACTTCCAACATTGAAATCCATTAAGCTATTGCTTGATAGGTTCTCACACGTAGCTCTTTATACATGTCCCATATATTGCTGTTTGTATCATCTTTCTGCCCTTAACTTGCTCGACTTTTTCTCATTAACTGTTTCATTTACCATTATTTGGCATATGTGCTATTTGTTAAAAATTTCTTTCAGTTTATTTTGGCTAATAACTATATGCACATCAATGCTTTGTGTTCTCACCTGGTAACAGGAATAAAAGCTATGAGATCAAACCTTCAGGCAAAATTGGTTCAGGTACAACAGAGGTAGATATAATTGACGTTTAATTTCAATTTGGATAGGCCATTAACTTTATAACAATTCTTTGGCTGTTGATTTTATCAGGCTAGTGCAATATATGATTTATATAGTCTTTTGGTTTCTCGTGTGGAGTTTCTCTCTCATTTTTTAGTGAACAGCCTTTTACCCTTTTTGCTAGTGATCAGATCATCTAGATTCTAGATAAAGTTTTCTTTCTATATTTCCCTTGATTTCCCTAATTGCATATGCAATTTATTTTCCTTGCAATTCTATCAAAGATTTTTCTTTTTTTCGCAGATACCGTTTTCTGCAATTTTGAAGCAACCTGGGGAAGAAAATTTGGAAAGATTTTATGAGACCTTTCACGGAACAAATGTTGGCATCCAGGTGAATATTGACTTATGGAAGTACCATATTCATTGCTTGATCTTTTCATTTTGATTATCCTTGGTCTCAAGTCTGATTTTTTCCACCCGTCTTTATGTTCTTTGACACTTGATGATTAATGAATTTTGTGATAGTATTTGGTAACTGTAGATGTAATGAGAGGATATTTGCATAAATCTTTATCAAAAACCATGGAGTTTATAATCGAAAGTGATAAAGGTGAGTTTTGGCAAAATCTTACTTCCCATTATTGTTATGGTCACTAGTTATTAAAATCAGAACTCTTTAATCTTTCTGTTGCTCTTGTATCTTCAGTTGATCTTCTTGAGAGACCAGTTTCTCCTGAAATGGCAATCTTCTATATTACTCAGGACACTCAAAGACATCTGTTACTTCCTGAATTAAAGTCAGGTATGCTTCTTGTTATCTGTCCCTATCATCTTTCACTGAATCTTTAATGTAAGTTTATTAGTGGAAACTTCAGATTAAGCAATACGTTTTTATACATTAATATGTAGGCGCATATGTAAGAAGTGCTTGATGAGGAATTACAGCTGCGTGCATTAAAGCATTGTACTCATGCAGCTTGTACTGTTCAGAAGATTTGTTAACTATCTATAATTATGGTTGAATAGGTGGTTTTCGGGTCACTGGAAGGATATCCACTCAATGTTCCTTGTTGGATCCTATTAGTGGAGAGCTAACAGTGGAAAAATCTGCAGTTTCCATTTGTTCTATTGACATTCACTTGCTTCGAGTGGAGTCAGTTCTTCTTGGAGAGAAAATTGTGACTGAAACCTCTTTGATTCAGACCACACAGGCATGCCACATTTCACAACTTAAAATTCTCGTGTATATGATGTTCATTCATCTATTTTCCCCATAATGTTAATCAGATAGCTGATGGAGATGTCTGTCGCAATATGACTTTGCCCATATACGTTATTCTACCTCGTCTTTTGACTTGTCCAACTGTCTTAGCTGGGTGAGCTCTTGACCCTTACTTGATCTAGTTCTTCAGTGAATACATTAAGGTGAACTGAAAAAACAAGGTTTTGCTGAAGCGTTTGACTGTCTTTTAAATCTGTTTTTCCATTTTGATCAGCTCAAAGAAGTGGAATAAATTTATTCAAATTGATGTTAAAGTTAATGCAACCTCATGCTAAAATAATTACTGTAATACTTGACAAGAATTATCATGCTTTCACTACGACATGGTTTAAATTGTTGACTAGATGATGGTCCACTATTTGAGTCTAGCTTAATTGGTGTACCTCAATGTAATTTTCATATGGAGGTAATTGGTCTGGTGTCTAGGCCCTTTCTGGAAGAGAATTGTGGAATGGTCCCAAATTCCAATTAAGAGTTTGTGATTTGTCTTGGCCCAAAGAGGTCATTGTTCTGCATTTTTTATTTTTTATTTCTTTGGTTTATTGAGAAAATTAAATTTACATGCGATCTGGTCGTATAGTTCAGTTGATTCTAACAGACAGATGTTGCATCTTTAAGTGTAGATTTTCAGCAATGTATCACCTAGTTTAAGTTGTGTGTCTGACATCCTTTCTTTGGCTCTGCTCATGAGTCATGATTATTGTGTCTATATGATAATGTCAACCTCCCAATATTACCAAGTACATGGTTGACTTCCCTTTTTTTCTCCGTTGTAGTCCATTTTCAATTGAGTTCAAAGTGTCCATTGTTATCAAGTTCCAATCAGAACTGTCCAAGTTGCACATGAAATCTGATCCAAGAACTCCAAGACTCTGGGTAAGCATTATTTCTAAATTTCACTTTGGATGTCAGCTATTTAATACAACTAAATTGACTTTTTGATTTCAGCTGGCAATGGAAACTTTACCGCTTGAACTTGTCCGATCAAGGTGAGAAATCAATATGAAGGCAATGATAAGTGGAGATCCTGTATATGCTTTTTTTGAAGGTCTCCTTGTGCAAATACAGCATGAATTGAAAATTGTGTTATTCACAGTCATAACTTCTGCATGCATCAGATTTGTATGTGAAGAACTAAGCTTTATGATGAATATAAATCTACTTGCATACCGGAATCACATTGTTAGCATATGGAATTTTTAGTAAAGTAGGAATTTGTATGTTTCAATAGGTCCTAACTAATTTTTAAGTGATGCTTTGGTTGTTTGGAATGGTTTATCATGTCTAACATTAAAAGGAGAGCTTTATGTGAACCTCCTAACATGTGATTTGGAAAATGTGCTCGTTGCTAAATATCCATTATTGTATTAAGAGATGAAACAATTACATAAATAGTTTAGTTTTAAAAGTCATTTACACAAAATATCTTTTTCTTTTTAATTAATTACGCGCGTGCCATTTGTGTTTTCAAAAGTGTCCTTTTTTTTATTTGACTTTCAAGTTTGCCTCTTTTTTTTATTTCATTTTTAATTCTTTCTCCCCCTTTTTATTTTTGTTTCCCTATTTTTTTCTCCTCATCCAATTTTTTTCTTTCCCTAATTTTTTTTAATTTTAATTTTTTCTTTTTCTTTTTCTTTTTCCTTCTCTTCTTTTTTATTTTTACATAATTTATTTATGTTTTATCCTCATTTTTATTTTTGAGAGAACTAAATGAAGAACCATACAACTATTACTCGGTATACTACAACAAAGACAATTTTCTCGCAGCTTATGATGGAAGTATACCCACTCCCAATAGTAGTTATATGGAATAATATACATGAAGTCAAAGATGTGCTTGTCCTACCTCCGAAAATAAGAGTTCGACCAGGAAGACCAAAAAAAAGGTGTAAAGCTCTATGGGAAAGAAAAACTGAACATAAGTGTAGTAGATGTGACTTCTATGACACAACAAAAAGACCTGCATAAACATAGCACATATATCATAAATAATTTTTGAATATTTTCAGTATAATTTCGGTATATGATACAATTTGTAAGACCTGCATAAACATAACACATACGTCATAAATATTTTTGAATATTTTCAGTATATGATATAATCTGTAAGACCTGCAAAAATATACCACAGACATCATAAAATTTTTTGAATATTTTTAGTATATGTTCAGTATATTTTCAGTATATGATACAATCTGTAAGACCTGCAGAAACATACCAAATACATCATAAATTTTTTTGAATATTTTCAGTATATTATACAATCTGTCATACTTAAACAAATAATAATAAAAAAGAATACTTTTCATTTGTTTCTTGCTTATTATACGAATATCATACAATTCAAATACACAATAAAAAATATACATATATTTATGTTATTGTATAAAATAAAAATATTATAGTATACAATTAGTATATTACTCGTATATTTCAGGTTTATAGTATATAATTAGTATATTATCTGTATATTTTTTTAATATTATTTGTATCTTATAGTATATAATTTTTTTTACCAATTCATTTGGATATTATTTAAAGCAAATGAATTGGTAAAAAAAATTAATTCAAATTCACATACTTATTGTTTATTTTTAATATATTATACCCATATATTAAAAGTAAAAGTAAACCAATAATATACGAAAAATAAACCAATAATATATGAATAGTATACTAATAATATACAAATAATATACGAAAAATTTTATTCCTACATTTTTCAATTGATTGATAATATTTCATGATTTGATATTCCCATTATTCATTTACTAAATATAATTAAGAATGTGTCAAGTCTAGATTAAGTGCAGATATAAAAATGAACATAAACTAAGTAATTGCTTGATATTTCATAATACAACCCAATAATTGTAGCTGTAAATTTCTTGCTAACATATAATAGAATCGAACATTACAAAAGAATGAAAGATGTAAAAAATGACTACTAATAATGTGAATCCATATACAATTGTTCATTGAGTCTTTGATGTAAATCTATAAATAGTTTTCTTATTCTTCTTCAATACACTCACATATGGTTGATCAAGCTCCAGTTGCTGGGTGAACACTTTCAGCTTATAAGCAATGAGTCAATCAACTAAAAGTAAAAACCAATAATATATGAAAAATAAAACCAAAAGTAAACAAATAATATACAAAAAATAAGATCAATAATATATGAATAATATACGAAAAGTAAAACCAAAAGTAAATAAATAATAAACAGAAAATAAAATTAATAATATAGGAATAATATACTAAATAAGCTAAGCAACAAAGAATAAATGAGAGTCACAAAGAACAAACACAGGACAAGCACATCAGTCTCAGAAAGTGCCAACATAAAATCTAACCTTTACAAACTAAGATACCAGAAACACAGGACAAGCACATCAATCTCAGAATGAGCTGTTATATGACCAATTATATATGACATTTATAATTTTATATAACTCAACTAAGCCAGTGGTCCCAAACTAGTTGAAGCAAAATGTAAACAGAGAATAGTTTTCTTTAATGGAATTAGCCTAAAATATGTAATATGCTAGCAAAAGAATATAGACATGGATGCAGATTTTAAGACTGGATTGATGAAAAGGAAATAAACAAACCATTTTTAGCCAGATCATGAGCAGAGGGAATATGGCCAACATGAATATAGAAAGAAAAAGTCTCTGATGTTGAGTAGGGGTTGTGAAAATAAAATTTGTACATCCCATTTCTTGGGGCCTTAAACTCAAACTTATCCCTTGATGTTCCTTTCGCCGTGTGCACTACATTATCCGCAGGCGATGTCACCTACACAATAGCCCAAATTCACAATATGAAAAATATATATAAAAAAAAAGCAATGCTAATTTGGCATAGGTGATCCTAACTGTAACACCCGTATTTTTAAAACACTGTTCATGCATCATATTTTCCATGACATTTATAGTAGAGTTATGAATTGATGAGTGTGAAATATGCATGTGTTTAGTACTTTATTTTATTGCATATTTAGTTTAGAATTACATTATTTAGTTAGTTTTTAGTTAATTTAGTTAGTTTTATCATTTTACTTTAATTTAAGTTTTTTTTGTGTTAAATAGGTAATTTTTATTTAGTTTGTGGCTGTAGGGTGCATTTGAGAAGAGATAAAGATAGGGCTTGAAGATAAGGATAAGATTGAAGCTTAAAATTAGAAATTATCTTCGCAGTAGTGCACATGGTCATGTGCACGCCTATGTGCCAGTGTGCATGCCCATGCACTTTTCCATACCTGAATTGAAGAGGAATCAGTCACCAGTGCACATGGCCATGCGTACGCCCATGTGTCAGCACATGCCCAAGCGTATGGCCATACCTGAATTGGAGATTTCAGAGTTATTTTGATGTATGGGCGTGTCCAAATGATGCATACCCGTGCATAATGATGTGGCAGCCATTTACAAGTAGATTTTTAGCTGGAGTTTGGTTAGATAAGAGCTCATCTTTTAGACTTATGATTAGATAGAGTTGGATAGAGTTACATGACCTTTTCTCACTATGAGACTTGGTCCTTTAAAGAGAACTTTATGTTTTTCATCAAGAGAGTTTTTTCTCATTAGTTTAGTTCTAGTTTTAGTTTTCTTATTCTTTTGTTCTTCATAATACATTTTGTTTTATTTTATTTGGTAGAGGAGATACTTGGCTTGAAATTAGAAGAGCAAGGCTTTCTTACATCATTTTGGAAGGGGGTTTTTCTAATATCTCACTTTTATTTAATTATATTCATAATGATTTCCGTTTATTATTTGTTTTCTTTCAGTTTTAACATGAGTAGCTAGATCTTTTCTAGGGTTCTTATTCTGAATTGACCATGTGCTTACTGTGATTAAATTAGGTTGCTAGATCTAATTCATTAGTTGTTGTTGAA